>JANHAO010002044.1:0-30252 GCA_026873985.1 Saraca asoca | reverse complement strand
TATCCAACATCCTTTACTAAAGACTATGATATTCTTACATATACTTTTAAATATGCGAATAGATTTATTTTAATTAATATTAATCTTATCACCTCTAGCGTACTAGATATAAATTTTAAACTAGTTGTAACATTACACATTATTTTGACCATAAATGATTATATAATGTAACCCTCTTCCACATGCTTGATAGCTTTAATTTCTTCCCTTTTTATTCATTTATATTATGTTCTTCTCTTTTTATACGTACAAAAAAACATTTTATATCTTTTTTTTTTCCTATAGAAGGTAAGGAAAAGATAATAGGGATTTCTGCACGGGAAAGAAGAAAAAAATCATCTAATTTTCATTAAGATTTATAATTTTCCAAACCTTAAAAGTATGCTTAATAACCACTGAATTAAAATGTCTCGATTTATAGCTCTTTTTAAAATGTGTATTATGAAAATAGCAAAAGCATAAAAATATCAAATAATAATAAATATAAATAAGCACTATATGAGCTTGTTAACGATCAAATAAGATGGAATTAACCCTGAAGACAGATCAAAGTAATGTCCACTAACATGCCCTTATATTTTTTATAGTAATGATTAACATACCTTTGCACTCTCCGGAGGCGTTAACCGCATGTGTTTATGATTATTATATTTAATTTCCCTAACAATGGTGCTACGATGGATATGGTAATTATCTAATCCAAAAGAGCTTAATTAATAAAGAAAAGCGAGGGTATTTTTGTCCACATGAAAAGAAAGATTCCGATTTTCTTCTGCCCCATCTTTCGGCTCATAGGTTCTTTAGCAAAGAAGACCTAGACAGATTGGCTGACCCCAAACTTTCAAACTTATGTCTTCAAGTGAGAAAGATTCTTAGGTAAATTTAATATATATATATATATATAGAGACACACACATATAACATATAGTACTAAATTAAAAAGAAAAAACTGTATTTCTTTTTATTGTATATTAATGTATTATTTTTTTATTTAATAATATATTTTATATGTACACATAATTTAAGTGCACTAGATGCAATTAAGAATCTCTTATTTAGATTATAAGGAGCAGGCAAATATTGTTTGTTAGATTGTGTTTAATTTTATTGGCAATAATGTTTATGTTACATATGTCTTTTCACGTATGATTCATATCTCTTTATTCTTATTATTATTATTTGAAAAAAAATGTATATTAAATATGAGAATACAAACATAGAAATAACAACGCTATTTTATTGGAGAACACTTAAAAAACGAAGCTTTATAACACGTGATGCCGGTGTATAAAATTGGGTCTTTAAGATATATTTGAATACTTGAGACATAAATTGACTGGAAGATACCCTAATTGTTAAAAAGAAAACATAAATATAATTTAAGAAAGTAAATTCATTTCTTTAATAATTTCTAAGGTGACAGGATTCAATATTTCATTTTAAATAATATAAATTTAAATTTTATAGGTAACAAATGAAATGAAGTTATATGAGAGACTAAACACATTTGTGTAACTTCCACTTAGCCAAAAGAAATTTATAAATTAATTTATTGGATTTGTTTACTTCTATCAGCTCTGAATGTTAATCTCCGTTTTAAGATCATGCCAAAAAATAAAAATTGTGGTAATAAAGCAATAACTTATTGATTATGGAATCTTCTTTATAAATAAGAGGTCTTGTGTTCAAAATCTTAATCTCGAAGGTTAATTACGAACTCATTGTATTAAAAAAAGAGTTAACTTTAATCATGACGACAATCACATAATTAATTTATTTATAGTTGAATTTGAGATCGTTTTGTTTAATGAAGGCCTTTTCAATGCTAAGAAGGAAGAATAAAGAAGTGAATTGCGAGTGAAGTAATGAAAGTCTGAGTTAAGAGCAAAGTGAAGAAGAATAATTTCTAATTTTGGTCAAAAGTGTGAGAATAAGTGTTATAGGGAATTTGCTTTCCAAAATGTGATTTTTAACCACAAAAGACCAATCATCTCTTTCTTTTAGTTGCCTTTGTAAACTTATAAACTCAATCCATAAGATATTCGTTTCTACACTTGTGATTACAAAGATTAATATGTTGCCCACATACTCATGAAAGTTACTTTGGTAAAAAATTAAAAAAAAAAAAAGAAAAAGCTTCCAAAGTACACTAGGGTAATAGATATAATATATCTCTCAACATAACCAATTTTTATGCAATTATTTTTTTCTTTGATGGAGGAAAAATTATTTAGAGTTGGATATAAGCAATTCCTTTGCATGACTAAAGCATGTTACTAGTTTCTTTAAGAATTTACAGCTTTATTTACATATTATTTACCTTTTTAGAACTGTTAATAGCAAGATGTGAACATAATATATGAGTAGTCGAAGACAAAAAATTTTATTAACTAAAGGAGGGATAATATTATGGTTTTGGGGGCAAAATCCCCCAAATAATTTAAAATCTCAAAATTTGTCATAATGTTATGAAATTATTTTTAGAAAATTTATACAGTCCCTTAAAATTAAGTAGAGGAATATCTATTAAGATGCATTCAACGTTTTTATGTTATTTATATCTTAAAGAAACTTGAATATTTTGTCAATTATGATTCTTCTAGTAGATTGATAGGGCAATCGTGGATTCAATCTTCCTAAGTTCTCCATGGTATCTTGGTGCTTATCTAAAATGGATCAATCATATCAAACTATTTCGAGGATTCAAGCTTCCCAAGTTCTCCACTTTTTCAGGTAAAGATAATTGATCAATAGTCGAGCATATTGCTTGATATACTGTGGAATGTGTGGCTATTATTGGGAATGAGTACTTAAAAATAAAATATTTTCCTATTTCATTAACTAAAATTGATTTTTCATTGTATTTAGGTTTACCATTGAATTTAATTAATTCTTGGTTCCAAATGGGACAAATGTTTCATGACCAATTCTTTAAGGGTAACATGAAAATTAATTTAGCTAATCTATTATGAATCCACAAAATGCCATCAAAGTAGATCAAAAATTATTTGACAAGTATTTGATGCTTCACCTCTAATACCAGAATAAAAAAATTATGAAGATTGCAAGCAATTCAATACCTTGTAAGAAAAAGATTGGTCACTCAAAACTATGAGGACATGGCTTAATTAGGAAAAAAGTTTGAAAAATTGAGCAAATTAGAAAGGAAAAGATGATAAAACAAGGTGCATACCTTTCAAAAAGAGAAAAGTGGCTCATGTTGACAATGAAATCAACGATAAAAATGAAATTGACATGGCTGAACTTAAGCCAGGCTTGCCTTGTTAGTGTTAGGTTCTGACACTTGCTCGTGGAAAAGAAAAACCAAACCCGTAAACAAAAAGAATTACTCCTTTGACCTATCTATACTAATCAAAATCTTGACATGTTTTTAAGAGATAAATAAGTAAAATTTTTGAAAGGGCATATTCTTCCATACGAAATTAAAGATAAAAATTTTGCAAACACCATAATGTTTATAGCCATTCCATTAACAATTATGTTTGTTTTAGGGAAATGATTAAGAAAGCAATCCGACAAAGGAAGTTGAAGTTTGCAAATTAGGATATGGTATTGACACCGACCTATTTCCAATCAACACTAGTTATGTTAAGCCAATAGTTGAGGTTGAAATCAATATGATAGACATATATGAATATGATAGAGCAAATGACAACCCATTTGTTCTTGAAGTTTACCTAAAGGAATATGAGAAGTATTGAAAGTGGAAGGAGGGGTGTTAGTAGTATGCCTAAGATGTGAGAGATATTATGATGAAGTGAAAACTTCTTTGTAAACAAAGAGGGAGATAAAATAAGATGAGAGAGTTTCCTTCTTCCTATGGATTAATTATAGAACAAATACTCATGATGATATTTTGATCCTTAAGTCAAAGATCAGAGAAAGAATGTTAAAAATAAGGGTCCCTAATGAAAAGGCTTTTGTGGGAACCTAAGTAAAAAATGGGGCCATTCTAAGAAAAAAGGGCCTAAAGACCTACATTCAAAAGAAAGGAGAATATGTGGGTCAATCCATAATCAAAGGAAGAAAATGTCAAACTTACAAAGACTCTAAGAAGAGTGCAACATAGATTGGCAAAAGCAAGGCAACACAAGTTCAATAGATATTACAAACCCATGATCTCTAACCTAAAAAAGTCAAGTAGAGGACAAGGGCAAGAGGAAGTCAACTAAGATATGACTAAGGAAAAGGAGGTCGACCTGGTATGTTTTCTTCCAACATAATTTTCAAAGGTTAACAGCCAGATGTCCCTTGATGATAACTTTTATGATGACATGTTGATAGATTCAGCTACATTCGAGTAAGATATGATTACTATGTAATCAAACATAACCTGCTTCAAGAAACCCACAAAGGAGATGAAATCACATCTGAGGCCTTTGTAGAAGGACAATCACTACATAAAATACTTATAAATGGTGGTGTTACTGTCAATTTCATACCTTGATCCATCTTCTTTAAGTTGGGCAAAATTGAGAAAGATTTGGTCCTAATCAATATGGTGGTGACTAATGTCAATGGTAACTTGTTAGCATCAAATGGAGTTCCAATGATAAATATTCAAGTATGGTATGTCAAAAGATCAGCTCTCTTTGTAGTTGTTCTGTGCAAAGCCTATTATAATGTGTTACTGGGACAAGATTGGATTAATGTTATAGGAGCTATTCTTTTTACTATCCATTAGAGACTTATTCTTTAGAATGATAGGTATGAAGTCAAGATTATCATTAAATAAGATGATCACCCATGTTACATGCAGCAGGGTCATGTAGATTTCAAGGTATACAATCTAAAAGTGACTGCAAATACTATAAGGGATTTTTTTGAATCCGACACAATCAAGCTATGCATGCTCATTTTCATTGGTTTCTTATCATCCTAAGCTCACAAATGAAGAGGCAATCCCAAAAGGTCAAAATGAATAACTTATAAGGCAAACTGGCCCAATTGTCAACCTACTTGATTGACAAATGAAAGACTGTCACCTCTATGATAGGCGACTAAACATGAATTTATGAAAGAATCACCTTTAAGAAATTATATGTAGAAGATTAAACAAAATCCTTTAGAAGAGATTGATTTGGAACGAGGCAACAATAAGAGATTAACTTGTAAGTCAACTATTAGGAAAAAAAAAAGAAAACAAAAAATTAGTTGACTTGTTAAGAAAATTTCAAAATTGTTTCACTTAGAAGTATAAGGAAATTCTTGGTTTAAGTAAAGATTTGGTCAAGCACAAGATGTTGTTCAAGGAAAGATATCAACCTGTCAAAGAAGCTCCGTGACAATTTTCACCTGAAGTATTACATAAAATAAAAGAAAAGGTCAAATGACTACTAAAGGCTATGTTCATTAGGACAGTTAGCTACTAGAATGGATTTCAAATATAGTTCTCATTATCAAGAAAAAAAATGGGAAACTATGAATTTGTATTAATTATAGGAATTTGAACATGGTATCACCCAAAGATGAATACCTTGTACCTTAGCCAACATATTAGTCAATATTACATCAGACTATTAAGTGATGATCTTTAAAGATGGGCACTTAGGATATAATTAGGATTATCTCCCCTAATCTAGATGTATCAAAGACTACTTTCAAGTGTCCTGGTGCAATTAGTACATACAAATTGGTCGTGATGTCATTTGGCTTAATGTTGGGGCAACATATTAAAGGATGATGAATTTGATATTTCATAATATGATTGAACAAATAAAGAAAGTCTATATTGATGACATAGTAATCAAGGCTAAGGATCATAAAGAGCATTGATTGAATTTAAGGAGTTCTTTCATGTGGTTGAGATAGAAAAACCTTAAGTTAAATCCATTAAAATATGCCTTTGGAGTGTCGGTGGGCAACTTTCTTGGATTTGTTGTCCATCAAAGGGGAGTTGAAGTTGATAAGAACAATTTTGAGTCAATTTTAGAGACAACACCACTGAGAAATAAAAAGTAGCTATAGTTGCTACTAGGAAAAATCAATTTCCTATGAAAATTTTATCCAATATATCAACAAAGACAAAGATGTTTTCACCTTTGTTGAAATTAAAGGTTGAAAAAGAGTTTTATTGACAATGGATTTTGGTTCAATCCAAATTCGACTAATGGAAAGGGTTCTTTGAGGACTCGAGCCATTCTCCAGTTGTCGAGGTGACAAAAGAGTGTCGAATGGCAGGAGGAAAAGGGAAAAGGGGGAAAATTACACAGGGTTTAATGTGGTTCGACTAAATCCAGATGGCATTGGATCCTACGTCTACGGAGATATATTTATTGTATTGAAGGAATATTTACAAAGCTTTGGCTATGGCTTCTAGTAGAGTTTCTACTAGTTTCTCATATCTACTCTCCATCCCCTTTTTACAATGACTCTAACCCCCCATTTATAGAAGCATGGAGGGGTACAAATGGAACTAAGTTAACTGTATATCTATTACATCAAATATTAAATGTACAAGACTGCCTAGGGTACTAGAGATTGACTTCTATAGGCTGCTTTCTACAAGTGGGACCCGATGGCCATATTTATAGAATGATAGTGCAAGTTGTTTGTTGGCTTTATGCTTGACTTTAGCGAGTTTCTGGCTGAATGAGGTTGTATTGACATGGGCTTGAGCCTGCACATTAGGAATGCCGCTAGTTCCCGACTTCGAGCTCATTTAGCTAACGAGCTCGGGTTTTTCACGAGTTGAAGGCTTCTACACAATGATCTAGCGAACTCGTCATTTGGTCAGATTTGGTGTTTCCTTAGCTTTTGCCAGCTCACTATGCAGTACCAGTTTTTACTGAAAACAAGTTTGTTTGGAGGGAAGAACATCAAGTGACCTTTGTGTAGAGTATGACATGCTTGTCTAATTCACCTATCATTAATGTCCTTAATTCCATATCAACCATTAGAGCTATATGTATCAACGTCAAAAGAAACCATTATTTTGTTCTGGCATAAGATGATGAGAACAAGTGTGAACATGTAATTTATTACTGAAGCCAAATGTTGAATGTAACCAAAAGAAAATATTCATAAATGGAAAAAAATTATGTTTAGCTTTGTAATTCTCATGTTCAAAATTAAGATATTATATGCTGCCAATTGTTGTCCAAGTTATTTCATGACCTAATGTGATAAAGTATATACTGTCAAGACTGATTATGCATGGTTGAATTGGATGTTGGACAATTAGTTTGACAAAATATACTTTAGAATATGTTTCCTTGAAAGTTATGAATGGACAAGTTATGGCCAACTTCCTTGTTGGTCATCCATGTATCGATGTACAAAAGTTAAGCTTTGTTAGTTTAAAATATTGGAAATTGTACTCTAATAGATCGAGTCACAAGGAAAGTTTAGGTGTTGAAATATTAATAATTTCCCTTAATGATAAATAGACTAAATTTATGTTTGAGCTAAAAAGGAAATGTTTAAATAACGAAGTCAAATACAAAGCTTTAGTTGTCGGATTATAGTTACTCTTAGAATAAAATATAAAGGATGTTAATATAACATGGATTCTCTATTCATTATTAATCAAGTGAAAAGAAGATACAAGTGTATCATGAAAAGATGCTAAAATATTTAGCTATGATCACTCCATTGTTATGTGTGTCATGAAAAAATGTTAAAATATTTGATTATGATCACTCCATTATTATGTAAATTTAATGAAGACATTATTAAGCATGTGCCAATGATGATGAAAAAGATTGCTAATAATTTGGCTCAGATCATGTCTAGTTACAAGATTAATACTCACATTTTGAGTGGATTAATCACTATCCCAATAGTTTTAATTCCCCTTGAGGAAAGGGAGATTTTGATGGCTAACTTACATATTGTCTATTAGAGAATAAATTTTATAGAATATTTGAAAAGTTCAAATGCCTAGACTAGTTGAAAAATTAGAATAAAGGCTCTTAATTATGTCTTGATTGATTTTTTTTTTAAGAAGGGGATCGACAGTAATTTGCTCCAATGTCTAGGAAAATCAGAAGCACTAACTTTGATGGTTGAAGTTCATGAGTCATAAGTTTGGAATCAAAATGAAATGGATATTAACTCGATAAAGCATGTATTGGCTCACTATACTGAAGGATTGCATAGAGTATGCTAGCAGTTGCAAGGAATGTTAAAGCATAGGCCGATAAAATGAGCACCAACTAATGAATTGCATTATCATATTAAACCATGGAAATTCTGAGGTTGGGTAATCAATATAATTGGAAAAATCTTTCCATGCTCATTGAAAGGCCATCATTTTATATTGGTAGCAACAGATTACTTTTCTAAATGGGTTGAAGTAAAAGCTTATAAAGAAATTAAATAGAAAGATTTTATCAACTTCATGGAGACTTAACTAGTTTACTGATTTAGCCTTTTAGAATCAATTATAAAAGATCAAAGGATAATATTCATGGGTTGAAAGGTTAAGGGTTATGCAATTTTGAGAGGTATTAATATGCTTGCATATACACCATATTATTCTCAAGTCAATGGGCAAGTTAAGGCTATAAACTATTGGAAAAAATTGGATAAATTAAAATAGCCAATTCATCATATCTATTGAATTATGTTACAATGTATCAGATTTATACATATAAATTTAATTAATAATAATAAAATCATACCCAACATTAGGTGAGAATCCATAATAGCAAAGTATTCCTTTAGCAGGTTCACTCTTTATAACCCTATTAGTGAAAAGAGAGAGAAAACTATATCTGAAGTCTCAATGGGATAATCATAGTTTTATTAAGATATAAGTAGGAACTTGTCTTGCTAGAACCTTATTGGGCTAACTAACCTATCATCATTGGCCTAGTTATAAGGCTTACACTACTAAAGTCCACTAAAGGTCTAGGTGTCATTATAACCCCAATAGTTTAATCATTTAATTAATTGACCCAATATAATTAGTTGTTATTGCATTCATTTAATCTAATAACATATGATTAGTTAAATTATGATAGTCTACATAGGAAATTCTAATATAGATGGGATAGTGAATGACCTTGTGAAAAAATGCTTGGAGAAAAATCCACAAAATTGGCACACAATGCTTAATCAAGTTATTTGTCCTTACAATAGCTCACAAAAAGAGTTGAGGAGAACCACTCTATATAAATTGGTGTATGGATATGATGTAATGGTTCCTATTAAAATTACTTTACAATGACATTCATCTAACTTAGATAGTGAAGTCTACAGGAAGATGATGTTAGTATAGATGCCTTAGAGACAATTAGTTGTAATAACATAGAAACTACATATCTTAATAATAAACATGGTATATATATATATATATATATATATATACTATATTGGATAAAGTCATTGAAACATAATTGTGTACAAATTAATTATAGTTGGAGTTGTAATTATAAAAAGATTTATACATACAATTGTATTTCTAAACATCTATGGTTGTCGAATTATTGAGAAACATGAAATCAATAATTCATGAGTAAACTAATATATGTAATCTCACATTCTTCTACAAGAAATCAATGATCTCATACACTGTAAATATGTTAATATTTAAATGAAACATATGGGTATATGTTATGAAACATATAATTGGACTGACTTGCCAAGAGAAACTATATGGAATGTTATCATGTGTCAATGGACTTCTCATATGAAAGGTGGTGTAAATGATCTTTAGATTTAAGATCAACACACTTTATGTATGTAGTTGTGTACTTTGATATTATTTTAGACTTGCACTATTAAAGAGTAGATATTAATAATTGTTGGGTGCATCACAAGATACATGGAGGTAGTCCTTGATCAAGAAAGAATTCATCCTCCTTGATAAGAAGGAAAAATATTCAAAAAATGTTTTGGCATTTGAGCTATAATCAAAATTATAGGTTTATGTATTCATTCATGCATAAATGAAGTTTTATGTATAATCAATTATGATATAACGCAAAGTCAAACATGCACCCATAATTGGACATTCAAATTAGGGTCAATACTAGAACTATATCCTAAGTCCAATTTGAATATTGAGAGATGAAGTGATTAAATTATACATTAGTAGCTTATCATGAAAGGTTCTAATTTCCACAAATCTATCCCTCATGATGCTTTGCTAAAAGCTAATCATGATTTATGAATTTATTTGAAAAATTCAAAAAAATTATGTTTGAATTAAAAGGGGTTTTAATTCAATTAAGCTTCTAAAAGTTTGTAAATAAATTCATTACTACCATGCATGAAAACCTAATGGGTCACATACAATAAAATTTTTAATCCAAATTTAGAGAAAAAGTTAGAATGCAAAATAATTTAAATTCAAGTGTTGAATTAGTGAAGATCTTGAAAATTTAAAATGATTAATTAAGTATTTTAATGTGATTAGAAGTGTTAATTAATCAATAATTTAATAGTTCTAATAGACATTACAATTATTAAATAGTAGTAAATTTTTAATGTTGATATTTGAATGTTGTTTGAATATTTATATCAACTCTAGAACACATCATAAGTAGAGGAATTGTTCCTCACTTAGAAAGTTGTTTTAATTAATGAATTAAAATAATTTGAGAATTATTGCATAAAAGATTTTATGAGCTTAGACTCATAGTTTAGGCTTATCAAATATGTTGATGGTCGATTTTAGTAGTCGGTCAACTAAAGATTCTGAAGTCCAAACTACTGTAAAAGAAGGGAAAATGCAGGAAGACAGAGAGAGAAAGAAGAAAGAAAAATAGAGTGACCACATAGGTTTTTTACATGATTTGGCTAAAGCCAGTATAGCCTTTATGTCCACGGTAGTTGTATTTTGCTTTTGTATAATTGCTTTACTGTTCAGACTAGCAGAACAGGAATATAAATGTTCTCTCAATATTTTGACAGAGTTTTGACATGTATTTTTACTCACTATCTATAATGATCTTTTCCCTTATTTATAGAAGCAGGAAAGGTTGTAAGTGTAATTTAACAAATTGTAAAACTATCATTACTGCTGATTGGACTTTCGATGCTCTGTAACTGTGCTTGGGGTGGTTTGTTCAGTGACCTGGGGTTGCTGAATGATTTGAGCTCGCACTTGGGCAATCTGCTAGCTTGGCTTCTACGGCCTCACTCTAGAAATGGCTGGCCTTTTTTGCCTTGACCTAGTTCGTTAGGCCTTCATTGGCCTATTTTACTTAGTCTTAAAAAGTACCCATAACACTAGCTCCTAACTCTCAGCTTGCTATGCGAGTTAGGAGTTATTCCTTGCTAGCAAAGTCTTTATTCATGATCCATAGTATGGTCAAAATATTCTTCTATGGTATGTCGCATTGTTAGTCTTTGCTAACAATTTGCAAAGTGTTCTTACTTTGAGCTTCAGTCTTTCATTTCATCTATACTAGGCCATACCTCCAACTGTTCATGCTTTATAGTTGTTGGCATGGCAACCTTGTTTTCTTCTAGTCTGTTTGATCAAGAATAGTTGGATATCTCTGGATTCTTCAGTGAGACTAGGCTAGTCTATATAAGGGGGGAAAAGCCCTTCTTTTTTTTTTCCACAAAATGATCCAATGGGTGCTTCAATTAAGCCTCCCATGTTTTTGATGGCCTGAATCTTTGATGGAGTTCTGCGAGGTGTGTATGGCCTACTAAAACAATTCCTATTTGAGGATTCTAGAAAGTTTTGTTATAGGAAGCTTCCGTAGACAATTCCTTTTTGAAGATCCTAGGAAGTTTTGTTACATTCCTTCATTCCCTATCCATTTGACATGCTGAATGATGTAGCTTCTTCCTTTTGCTCTTTGGTTTTCTTGCATGGTGAGACAATCCATAGGCATGCTTTAATTTGTACCTTTGAATCTTCATGTATATTCACCTCGTTGAAATAGGTTTTCAATGAAACTATTTCTTAGCTTTTACCAAGTGTATCATGTTGATTGCATCATTTATTGCAAAAGATAACATAAGCTCTTCATGAGCAGATTTCCATAGCTAGACAGGCACTGAGCTAGATAAACAATCAGTTATAGTAATTCGTCTTAATGAATTTGACCATTAGAATGTCTCGATTGGTAATACACTTTTAGGTTATATAAGGGCTGCGAACAATAGGTCTCAGGAGGACTGTACCTTATCAAATTGAGTGTCAAGGTAGGTTGCATAAGAGCTATGCTTTAGCTAACACAAGATTAGGTGCCCAGTGAGCAATTAGGTGTGCCCGAGCTGGCACTTTGCATGTAGTGGGTGATTAGGTGTGCCCAAGCTAGAATATGATTAGGTGTGCAATGGTCGATTAGGTGTGGCCGAGCTGATGCAAGGTCAAGTGCATAGTGGATGATTAGGAGTGCCCAAGCTGGCAATTTGAGCACAGTGGGCAATTAGATATGCTCAAGCTAACATGAGGTCGAGTGCATAGTAGGCAATTAGGTGTGCCCGATCTGGCACTTTGCGCGTAGTGGCCGATTAGATGCATCCAAGCTGATGTAGAGTCGAGTGCATAGTAGGCGATTAGGTGTGCTTGAGCTAGCACTTTACACATAGTGGGTGATTAGGTATGCTCGAACTGACATAAGATCAAGTGCACAATGTGTGATTAGGTGCACCCTACTAGCACTTTGCACGCAGTGGGCGATTAGATGTGCCCAAGCTGGCACTTTGTGCGTAGTGAGTGATTAGGTGCACCCGTGCTGATGTGAGGTTGAGTGTGCTATGAGCGATTAGGTGCACTTAGACTGGCACTTTGCACGTAGTGGATGATTAGGTGCACCCAAGCTGATATGAGGTTGAGTGCACAATAGGTGATTAGGTGTGCCTGAATTGGAATTTTGCACATAGTAGGCAATTAGGTGTGCTCAAGCTGATGTGAGGTCAAGTGCACAGTAGGCGATTAGGTGCACTAGAGCTGATGCAAGGTTAAGTGTGCAGTGGGCGCTTACATGCACCCAAACTGACACTTTACATGCAGTGGGCGATTAGGTGTGCCTGAACTGGCACAAGAAATAGGTCACATGAGAGCTGCACCCTTAAATGAGTTAGTCATAGTGTAGCCAAAGTTGTAGTTCATTATCTACGATCTGCGATTTGGTAGGTCATTGGACATGCTTCTTGTTTTATTTGTGACTTTTTGATTTCTGTGAGTAATGCAATGATTATTATCTCTAGTGAACATTTCTATCAAGTTGACGAGGACTTAATGCTGGTGTACATTGGGCCGTCAGATTATGGGTATTGGAAGGGTCCATAGATCCAATGGTCAGACAGTGGACTATATAAACCAGGAAAACCCTCTTCCCCCTTTTAGCAGTCATTTGAAATCCAAAACCCAGAAAGCTCTTCGTTCTTATTCTGTTTCCCAAGTTTGATATCGTCCATCACCATTTGCTACCTTTATCACCATTCCAGCTTACTAGGCTTGCAGTTTAAGTCCTGACCACTGGAAAACATTTTTGCTCACATTTCAGACCTCTTTATCAATTTAGCACGATAAATTTTTTCTCCCTGGCTTATGGTTTTTGGATTTCTATTTTGAGGTTCTTGTGAGCTTCTTGTTTATTGTTGACAAAAACTGGGATGCTGGTTGAATTTTTGTGTACCTTCTTTTGTTGTGTTTGGTTTGTTTAGTTAATCGGTCAGTAGGTGCTAGGGTTTCTGGTTGCTATCTGAGTCTCTGATTAGTTTTCTAGGCTTTAGCGACCCAATAGTTGAGTCCCCTATGTATCTAGGGCCTGGGTCTTGGTGACTTGAGGCATATATAATTTGCCACCTAAGAAGGTCTCTACTAGGGTAGATTTTAGTGCTAGGGAGGGTCTACTTTTATCGACCTAATTATATCTTTTTTTTCTCTTTTGTGGATGTCTCTATCTTGTAGATGCCATTGTCACCTTATAGGGAGTGAAGATATTGAATCTGAAGGGAGTGAGGAGGTCTTCCATGTTATATGGGAGGTGACTTCTCAGAGTGGTGAGGTCATAGAGGAGTTCACAGCTCGCTCTAAATTAAAGGGGTCTGCAGCTCGCTTCCCCTTGACACACTACCCTTTGAGTGTCAAGCTCAAGGAGCTCAAAGGGATAAGTCAGGCATACTATTTTTCCAAGGGTTGCCATGTTCTAGCACCCTTTTAAAGTGATCATGCTGCTCTCCCTCCTTCAAAGTTCATAGCAATTAGCATTCAGCATCCCAGTGCCAGAGTTAGGTTCCTAGTTCCCCTTTTGTAATTGATTTTTTAAACGAGATAAAACTCTCCCCCTTCCAGCTGACTCTAAATTCATTTTCTAGTCTCACTTCTTTAGCACTAATCTATTTGAGAAATGGCCTTCCACCTCTTTCGGCTATTGTTCTGTCACCTTTAGAGCATTAAGAGTATCGGATAGCGAGAAGGGATTTACTACCTCTTAGCCCACCCATCTAAATATAAGAAAATTTTGCCTCAAGGGGATGCTAAAGGGAAATCCAATATAGGGCATTATAAGATCTGTTGGTTTCATGTTTCTTGCCCATTCTTGCATCATCTTCAAAATTTTACATTTGTTTTGAATCTCGATAAGTGAGCTAGGAGGACACAAGTTAGCTTTATCATTTGTTTTACTTTGTCTTGCATCTGAATCTCTGTTGTGTTTTGTAGATGGAGCTGGGAAAGAGAGACCATGACTAAAAGTGGAGAAGACTGAAGTACTTGACCATTTCACTGATTCGAAGGACTTTTGCAATGATCTAAAGTTTGACCTCTCTCTTGCCCTTCGTACTGAGCTTCTTGATTGCATGCGAGATATTGGAACTCATAGAGTTAAGGAGGTTACTTCAGCTAACTTCAAGGAGCAAAACATTGTGAGGCTTAATCTTCTCAAAGCTTTACCCCCTGATTCCTCTAGGTCAAGGCCTGCTACTACCTTGGCCTCTATTGACGTTTGTCATCCTTTATCTTCAATTTTTCCAGCAGAGACTTCTTAAGTGATGGTCCCCATCCCATAACCGAAAGGAATTGAGACTACACATGGGTCAGTAAGGTCTCCCCTTTTCAGAGGGCTCGAATCTCCAAACGAACCTCTTCCTAAAAAGTAATGAACCAGTAAAGGGAAGGAGATTACCGATGCTTCAGAAGAGGAGCTTGAAGACATGCCAGAGGAAGGCCTTGATGGTTTAGGTCCCATGACAAAGGGATATTACTACTTCCTTCACAAGCATATAGGCAGGGTCTTGGATAATCATACAAAATCTCTGGAGATCGGAGACGTGCAGAGGGTCGGTTTGATTGGTGTGATGATCCGTCATTGCATACTAGTGAGTATAACTCCCATTTTCAACTTTTTCCCTTTTTGAAGGATTCATTGAATTATTTTTGGTCTTGTTAGGGTGTATTGGAAAGGGTTAAGTTAAGAGATGAGTTCATCTTCCTGGAAGAGGAGCAAAACAATCTCGAAAAGGATTTGGCTGCTACCATTGTGGAGTTATCAAAGCTGAGGAAGAAGCTATAGGCTTGTGAGACCCAGTTACGAGCTATTGAGGCAGCCAAAAAAGAGGCCAAAGATGCTTCAACTCGCAAGACCTCCAAGCTGATCTTGAAGCTTCACGAAGCTACCGATGAGCTAAAGCAGATACAGGATGAGTTAGAGGCGATAGCAAAATAGGTCAAGATTACTGAGAAGAAGGAGGAAGTGGCTAGGGGTATGGCCGAACGAGCTAAAGGAAAGGTTGCTCATGGCAAGAAGGAGGCCTCTCGAGCTAAGGAGGATGCTGCCCGAGCCAAAGAGGATGCTACTGCTATGGTTGCACAAGCTGAGAATGCAGTGATCTCCCAAATTGCCAATAATTTCATGTTTACTCTGTGAAGGCGGCACTCGGAGATGGACTTCACCTTCTTCAGTAGGGATGTTGAAGTGACCATCTAATGCTTTGTGAGGCATATGAAGGTAAATTTGACCTCGGGTGTGGAAGTTAATGGTGAAGGCCTTTTTGCTAGGGGTGACATTGTAGTTGAAGACAGCTCACAAATCAAGGGAAGAGCTGTTGAGACATTTGAGGAGCAGATGGTAGAAGACTTGCTTAACCTTTCAACTCCTCAAGATTCATCTAAACCCTTAGCCACATTGTAGATCACCTCACCATGACTTATCTTCAAACTATTATTTTTGTTTTTGAATATTATGAATGTACTCGGGTTGAATTGCTTATTCGTAATGAAGAAAATTATTAGCAATCTTCTTTGAAATGCATGTTTGGCTTTGTTATGACTGATTAACTTCCCTGAGCTCCTACCGAGTTATAATACTTGAATGTTCTTCCAACCAAATGTGGTTTTGTGCTCGAGTGCTGGTTTACTAAGTAGTAGCTTTGTAGATCCTAAGATAGTTGGTTGGGTTAGTAACTTAAATACGGTCTAAATGGGTTCTGGTTGAACTATTTTGAGATTGATTTATCTTAAGAGTTGTGTTTTAAAGACATGTTGAAGAGTTCACAGACTAGGATATTGAGATTTGAATAATGGTACAAAAATATAGGGTTGAGTTTGAACTTATTGATAATATGGCTGAAAATGTTCAGCGTTCCATGCTCGTGGGAACTTAGCCCCAACTACATTTGTTAAGTAGTATGCCCCACTACCCAAATTCTGCCTTATTATGTATAGGCCCTCCCAATTTGGACCCAATGTCCTTTTGTTGGGTTTGTGAGACCCTGGAAAGATAAGATACAACATAAGATCACCAGCTTTGTAGCTCCGAGCTCAGACCTTTTGGTTATAGTGTTTTGTAACCCACTGCTGATAAGTTGTGATTTTGAGGCAAGCCATATCCTTTGCTTCTTCAACGAGGTCAAGATTCGCAGCGAACAATTGGTTATTATCCTCTAGATTGAAAGTGGCCCTACGGTATGAAGTTACTTCGACTTTCACTAGTATCATAGCTTCAAATTTGTAAACCATCGAGAAGGAAGTCTCTCTTGTGGTACTACGAGCTATAGTTCGGTAAGCCCAGAGTACTTTTCGCAGCTCGTCTATCCATGCTCCCTTCCTGGCCCCCAGTTTTATCTTCAAGATCTATTTGATGATCTTGTTAATAGCTTCGACTTGCCCATTAGCCTGAGGATGGTATACTACCAAGAAACTTTTTATAATCCTAAGGTTGTTGCAAAACTTGATAAATTGCTCGCTGGTGAACTAGGTTCCATTGTCTGTTATAATTTGTTGAGGAATTCCAAACTTGTAGATTATATTATCCCAGATGAATTTCTCGATTTTGGAAAAGGAGATTTCAACTAATTCTTTCACCTCTGCCCACTTCGTAAAGTAGTCAATAGCCATTATCGCATATTTACAGTTCCCATGACCTATAGGGAGAGGTCCGATCAAGTCAATTCCCCACCTCGCAAAGGGCTAAGGACTAACCATTTGTTGAAGGTAGGCTAGAGGAGCTCAGGGAACTTTAGCAAACTTTTGGCATTTGTCACATTGTCTAACGAGGTTGATTACGTCCTATTTCATAGTTAGCCAATAGAAACCCTACCAAAATGCCTTTTGAGCCAAAGATAGCCCCCAGCATGGTTTCCATAATGTTTGGTGTGAATTTCTTTCAAGATAGTGTCACTGTCAGGGCCATTATGCGTCCGAGGAGTAAAGCTGAAAAGTCCCTTCTATAAAGCATGTCATCGATAATGCAGTATCTAGCGGCTTGAGCTCACATATGGCACGCTTCCAACTTGTCTTTTGGCAGCTCGTCATTTCGTAAATATCTCAAGATCGGGTTCATCCATGAGCTTTGCATCACATTACTCATCATCATGATGTCTTTCTGTCTGATGCTCAATGATGGAAGAGTTTCCATTGGGATTGCACCTAAGAAATCCATATTCTTGGCTACAGCCAAGTGAGCTAGTACATTTGTAAGGGGATTTTAAGCTCATGGAACCTGACTAATCTTGTACCTCTAAAATTTTTTAAGTAATTCTTGAACTTTTTGGAGGTAGATAGCCATCTTTGATCCCTTTGCTTGATATTCGCCCTTTATGTGACAGATAATGAGTTGGGAGTCATTGAATATCCTCAAGTTTTCAGCTTGTACCTCCCTTGCCAAGTGAAGTCCTATAAGTAACACTTCATATTCTACTTCATGATTGGTAGTTCGGAATTCAAATCTTAGTGCATAAAGGATTTTGTGTCCCTCTAGGCTGATTAAAAGTATTCCTACCCCTACCTTCTACTCGCATGAGGATCCATCTACATAAAGTTCCCACCATGGGCCTTCTGAAGTCTCCACTTCCTTTTCCACTAGTTCGGTAAATTCAACAATGAAATCTACTAAAACTTGTCCCTTGATCGCCTACCTGGGTTTATATTGGATGTCAAATTGGGCTAGCTCAATGGCCCACTTAAGCAAGTGACCTAAAGTATTAGTCTTTTGTAATGTTTGACTTAACGGGTACTGGGTGAGCACCTCAATAGTATGCACTCAAAAGTAAGGCCATAACTTCCTAGAAGTAATTACAAGATAGTAAGCGAGCTTCTCTATAGGCAAATAATTTTCCTCCCCACTTAGCAGCCTTTTGCTCACATAATAAACTGGGAGCTGGACTCCATTTTCTTCTCGAACAAGAGTTGCGCTGATAGCATGCTGGGATACTCCTAGGTAGATGATGAGCTTTTCGCCTTCTTATGGCTTAGATAGCAGTGAGGCATGACCCATATATTCTTTCAAATGCTAGAAAACGATCTCACATTCTTCGGTCCATTCAAATCGTTTAGCCTTCCTCAGGAATCAAAGAATGGCATGCATTTATCTGTTGCCTTGGAAATGAATATGCTTAGTGTTGCAACCTGACTAGTCAAACTCTACACATCCTTGACCCTGGTCAAGGACCTCATGTCAATGAGTGCCTTGATTTTCTTTGAGTTTGCTTTAATTCCTCTGTTGTTAACCATAAAGCTAAGGAATTTTCCTAAGAAGACTCCAAACGTGCACTTAAGCAGATTCAATTTCATCTAGTACTTTCTTAAAATTTGAAACATCTCATCTAGGTCCTTCACATGATCCTCGACCTATTTAGGCTTTACAAGCATATCATCAATGTAGACCTCCGTGGTCTTCCTAATTTATTCCTTGAACATCATATTGACTAACTGTTGGTAGGTCACTCCTGCTTTTTTCAGTCTGAAAGGTATCACCTTATAGCAATATAATCCATGATCTATGGTGAACAAGGTGTGCTTCTCATTTTAGGGCTCCATGGGTGTTTGGTTGTACCCCAAGTAAGTGTTTATGAAGCTAAGGAGCTAGTGCCTGACTGTTACGTTAATGAGCTGGTCAATTTTGGGTAAAGGAAAGCTATCCTTCTGACAGGCTTTATTGAGGTCAGTGAAATCAATGTATGTCCTCCATTTTTCATTTTTCTTTTTCACTAATATGAGATTAGCCACCCAGGTCGGGTAGTGAGCCTCTCTGATGAAGTTATTAGCTAGGAGTTTGTCCAACTCCTTTTTTAAAGTGGCAAATTGCTTCGCAGTAAATGGCCTCCTCTTTTAGCAAATTGGTTTGTGGTGTGGATCAATATTCAATTTGTGCGACATAATCTTGTGATCAATCCCCACCATATCTTCATGATTCTAAGCAAAAACATCTAGATTCACCCTAAGGAACTTAGATAGTTAGGTTTTCACATCAGGAAGCAAGCTCTTTCCCAGCTTGAGGCACCTTTCAAGATCTACTTCGCTAACTTGTATGTCCTCAAGCTCCTCCATAGGGCTAGTCTCTTTATCGATGTCTAGGGCATGAGGGTTGAGGTTGTGACTGACATCCGTTATACTCGGGGCTTGAAGGTCTCCGCTAGAGACTAGGTTAACCCTCTTCTATCTTTCCCTGATCTTAATAGCATCTTCATAATAATGTCAGGCTGTGTACTGCTTACCTCACACACATCCGACTCCACCAAGGGTTGGGAACCATATAGTTAGCATCCTAATAGACATGACCATGTCCAGATCATTCATCATAGGATACCCTAGCACCTCATTATATGCTGAAGGGTAATCAACCACTATGAAATTTGCCAGGATGATGGCTGGGAGCTTCGAGTCTGCCAAGGTGAAAGGAAGCCTGACCTGCCCTACTGAAAATATCGTGTTCCTTATGAAGCCAAAGAGGGGCTTTGGGGAAGATTTCAAGTCACCTTCAATTAGTCCCATCTGTTCATAACACTTCTTGTACATGACGTTAACTGGGTTATTAGTGTCTAACATGATCCTTCACACTTTGGCATTATTGATCTTGGCCTGAATAACAAGCGCAACGTTGTGGAGGGACTAAACTCCCCATATATCATCGTCTATAAAGGTGATGCATTCAGAGGTGGACCTAGCCTTCTTGGTGAGCTTTCTAAATTCACAACCCGTAAATAAGATATGGCCTACACTTCGTACGTAATGTTTATGTGACCTGCGTGAAGAGTTTACGATATGTGGCCCACCATAGATCGTGATGATGGTCCTTACCACAGGTGTTCATGCTTGACCTGCCAGGATGGCTGCCACATTGGCTATTAGGGACACTGAGGTCGCTATCCAACAGGTCATACCACATAGTCCCTTAAGGGACCTCTTCTAATTAAGTCTTCAATTGCGTCGACCTACACTCGGAGGTGTTATGGCCGATGTTATTATGATAGGATAGGACTTGCCAGCATCCTTATGTGGGGTCTTCAGAGGTTTAGGTTGTCTGAAATCTTTCCTATGCTTTTCTATTGCATATATCCTCTCTGGGGTGTTAGACAGGATACTATAATTGTTGTGATGACCTTGAGGCTTAGGTTATTCCCTCTTGGCCTTCTTGGTAGGTTGGACTTCGGTGCCATTGTTCTGATCCATTTTGCCTTTCCTGTGGCTGTTCCCTCTCTTGTTCTGGCTAAAAGGGGAGCCACTCGTCTCATTCCTTTGTTTGAGCTTCTTTGAACCCAAGGTCTCCTCCCATCTGACCTCATTAGCAGCTCATTCATAGAATTCTCCTAGATCTTTTACTGGGGATTTGTATATGCTTTCATACAGCTTTTCATCTTTATGGATCCCCGCAAAAATTGTTGTTAGGATGCTATCATCGGAAGGGCTTTCTACGTTATTTACCTCGCTGTGGAATCTCGTAATATAATTCTTCAATGACTCATCCTTCCATTGAAAAATTGTAGCAAGGTGACAAGACACTGTGAGCTACCTCCTTAGAGCTCTATATTGATTAATAAATCTTTTTTGGCACTCTTCCTAGCTACTAATGCTATGAGTTGGAAGGTTCTTAAACCACCCGACTTGTTAGCGACAACATCAAAGCTCCTAATTGTTCTTTCTCTTGCCATCATAGTTAGTTGGTGAATCAATAGAAAAATAGTCTAGTCCCATCGAATGTGCCAAAATGTTGATGGTTGATTTTGGTAATCGGTCAACCAAATGTTCTAAAGTCCAAACTATTGTAAAGGAAAGGAAAATGTAGGAAGATAGTGAGAGAAAAAAGAGAGAAAAACAGAGTAATCACACAGGTTTTTTACATGGTTTAGCTAAAGCCAGTATAGCTTCTACGTCCACAATGGTTGTATTTTGCTTTTGTGTAGTTACTTTACTATTCAGACTAGCAGAACAAGAATACAAATGTTCTCTTAATATTTTGACAAAGTTTCAGCATGTATTTTCACTCATTGCCTACGATGATATTTTCCCTATTTATAGAAGTGGGGAAGGTTACAAGTGTAAGTTAACAAATTATAAAACTATCATTACTGCCGCTATGGGCAATCAATGTTGGGCATCGAGCAATAAATATTAGGCAAATCATTGTCAATTTTTGGGGGTTAATTTGCCAAGTGGGAGTGTTTCAGACTATTGACTGGACTTTTGGTGCTCTGTAACTATACCTGGGGTGGTTTGCTCAGTGACTTGGGATTGCTGAATGATTCGAGCTTGCACTTGAAAGATCTGTTAGCTTGGCTTTTATGGCCTCACTCTAGAAATGGCCGGCCCTTTTTGCCTTGAGCTGGTCTGTTGGGCCTTCACCGACCCATTTCACTTAGTCCCGAAAAGTACCTATAACAGAACACAAAAAGATAATGCATGAAGGCTAATGAGTTTGGACTCATTAAGGAATATGGATTCATTGGACCAAGAGGTTAGCACACAAGCCTAGAGTATCAATCCTAACCATGTAGTCCATCCACTTGGGGAAGTGGGTGGCACAAGTTAGGATCCCTAACTTATGTGCCACTCGTGCTTACTCCCCATTCTTGTGATCCAAACTCTTATATTTAAAGGAATGAGATGTAAACCTTTGATGTGTTTGTAACGACACAAGACATCATTCTTAGCACATGAGTTGTATGCCCAAAAACTACTCTTAGTGTGATATCTCTTCTCATCTCCTTTTTGCATTCAAACACTAACCCTGGTTAAATGAATCATGATTCCTTAGTGCTGACAGTCGATTTTGGTAATCAGTTAATGAAAGATTCTGAGAACCAAACTGCTGTGAAGAGTGAAACGGGAGCAAGGAGATGGCGAGAGATTCAGAGGAAGAGCAGAGAAAACACGAGAATTTTTATCATGGTTTAGCTAAAGTCAAGATGACCCCTATGTCCATGGTGATGTTATTGGCTTTGAGCAGTTGTTTTGTTACACAGAGCAATATTACATATGTCTATGGCTATTTTGGCAGAGTTTCTACATATATTACACTATATCTATGCAATGGCTCTCCCTCCCTATTTATAGAAGCCAGGAAGGTTGCAAGTCATAATTTATCACTATAAAATTATGATTACATTTGTACTGAGCATTAAATGCTAGAAGTCAAGCAATAAATGCAGGGCAAATCATTGTCAAACTTTGGGGGTTGATTTATGAGTTAGTAGAGTATTCAGACTATCTGTCAAACATTAGTTCTTCCCAATCATGCTGTGAAGAGCCCATTATAGCCCTGTTCGATTTAGAAGCTGCGAGCTCGCACTATGCGATGTGCGGCTAGGTGTCTGGCCTCAACGACCTCACTGAGTTAGGCCATGCCTCCTCGCCTCCTGACTCGATTCTTTAGGCCTCTATAGGTCCATTCTACCTAGTCCAAAAATGCTCATAACATTAGCCCCCAACTCTCAGTTTGCTCTACGAGCTGGGAGTTAGTTATGCATTTTTCAAGTAGGGGTCCTCTATTTGTGGCTTATGGTATTGCCAAGTTCCCTGTCCACAACACTATTTTAGTCAAAGCCTTTGCTTGTAACCTTCCAAATGGTCATGTCAAGGCTCAGTCTTCCACTATGTATGTTTTACAACTATTGGTGAGATGACTCAATTTTCCTTTCCAGCCGTTCGACTGAGAGCAATTGGACACCTTTAGGTTTCTCCAGAAAGGTTGAATTAGTCTATATAAGGCATGGGAAATTTCCTTCTTTCATAGAACAACCTGGTAAGCCCCCTAATAAACCTCTTATGAGGATGCGAAGCATGTTTAGTCTGTTATAAGAATTCCTCTATGAGGATCTTAGGAAGTTTTGTTATGGGAAGCTTTCGAGGATGATTCCTCTTTAAGGATCCCAGGAAGTTTTGTTATCTTCCTTCATCACCTCTTCATGATTAAGGCAACTCTTTACCAATGCTCTTTGGTCTCCTTGCATGGAGAGACATTTTGGTTGGTTTCCCCTAAGCATCTGAGAGCTAATGAGTTAAGGGACGAACTCTTAACTTTAGAGGAAGACAAGAAAAAGGAGTTGGAGCTACGTGGCCTGCTCTTCGACCATGACTCTTGGAAGGGCAACTCCTTCTGCTTATTGTAGTTGCAAGATTATCCCAGTCTTTGTACTTAGAATTTCCTTATATAGACTTGCCACATTGGAAGAGGTTTTGCAATGAATATTGCCCCTTTTCTTGATGTTTCGAGTATGCAACTAGTTATCATGCATTGCAAAAAATTATATTTGAGCTCTTTTTACAGAGTGGTTTCTATTTGCTGTGCTTAATCAAATATCGAGCTTAATATTTAATGGATAAAATTAATCCACTCTATCTGGTTGCAAACTTAAGCATTGAAATGATTTGGTTAATAGCAGATTTTCAGCTCATAAGAAAGCTGTAAGTAATCAGTTTGATGGTGCATGCTATGACTTAGTTAAAGCAAGTTTGTAAGTTATGAACTTGAACCGAAGGTAAGATAGGCTAGTGAGGCTTAGTGCACTGTGCCAGGTATGCCCGAGCTAAGATCGAATGAGCTCGTGAGGCTTAGTGCATTCACACTAGGTGTGCCCGAGCTGGAGATGAAGAGATTAGGTATGACTACAGGCTTAGCGCTCTGTGCTAGGTATGCCCAAACTAAGATCGAATGAGCTCGTGAGGCCTAGTGCATTCGTATTGGGCATGCCCACGCTAAGATCGAATGAGCTCGTGAGGCTTAGTGCATTCGCACCAGGTGTGCCTGAGCTGGAGATGAGGAGATTAGGTGTGCCAATAGGCTTAGCACTTTGAGCTTGGTCTGCCTGAGCTAAGATTGAATGAGCTCATGAAGCTTAGTGCATTCACACCAAGTGTGCCGGAGCTAAGATTGAAAGAGCTCATGAGGCTTAATGCATTCCCACCAGGTGTGCCTGAGCTGGAGATGAGGCGATTAGGTGCACTTGTAGGGTTAGCACTTTGTGCCAGGTGTGCTGAGCTAAGATTGAATGAGCTCATGAGGCTTAGTGCATTCGCACCAGGTGTGCCCAAGCTAAGATCAAATGAGCTCATAAGGCTTAGTGCATTCACACCTGGTGTGCCCAAGCTAAGATCGAATGAGCTCGTGAAACTTAGTGCGTTCGCACTAGGTGTGTCAGAGCTAGAGATGAGGGGCACCTACAGGCTTAGCGCTCTGTGCCAGGTGTGCTTGAAGTAAGATTGAATGAACTCGTAAGGCTTAGTGCATTTGCACCAAGTGTGCCTGAGCTGGAGATGAAATGAGAGCTACAAATTAGTTCGTTTATTAGTAATTTTACGATTTGGTGGGTTTCTTGACACGTTTGTTTCATGAGTGTCTCTTTGATTTTTGTGGATGGTGTAATGATTACCGTCTCCAACGATCATATCTTGGTTTTAAATGCCAATATGCACTGGTCTGTCGGATTGTGGGTTGTTTAGAAAGTTTCAAGATCTGACGGTTGGTCTGTTCTTAATAAAAAACCAGGGAGACATTTCCCCCTTTTTTCATCTATCATTTGAAATCAGTCAATTCTAAACCTTTCTTCTCCATCCCTCTACAAGATTTGCAACCATTCACTGCTTTTTACCCACTCTAGGCTTATTTCGATTTCTTCAGTTCCACCGAGCCTAGTTCGGGTTATCGGGTACTGCTTCTATCTACGCTTCAGACTTTTTTTTGACTAATAAGGTAAATTTCTATCCCTATCCTTATGCTTCTACATTTCAATTTTTAGGCCCTCACGAGTATGTCTATTATTAATAGAAAGCCAGAGTGCAGGTCGTATTTTATCTATCTATCGGTAGGTGTTAGGGCTTTTGGTGGTGGTAGAGTTTTCAATTGGTTATCTGGGTTTCCTGGCTTTATAGCTGAAACCTCATTTGTGTTCTTGGGTCTAGGTGTCTTGGGATGATAGCCACCTTTCTTTAGGTCAGACTATTTTTAAGCTAGTGACCAGTCTATGCTGAGTGGCCTGATTGTTTTCTTTTTCTTTCTTTGTTATGTAGATGTCTCAACCCCATAGACGTCGCCGCCACTTAATAGTCAATGAGGATACCGAGTCTGAAGGGAGTGAAGGAATGCTTCATGCTATTGAGGGTGTGACCTCCCAGAGTGATGAGGTTGTTAGTAGGTTTGTAGCTCATCCTGGGCCAGAGGGGGTCAAAGCTAATTCTCTCTTCAAGCATTATCCTTCCAGTATCAAATTTAAAGAGTTGGGGGAGATCGTTAAAGTGTATTTTTTTCCCAAAGGGCTACCGTGTTATGGCGCCATCTAGCAGTGACCACATTGCTTATCCTCTTACTAAGTTTACTGCCATAAGCGTTCATCATCTTATGTGGGTCTTAGGTTCCCGATCCTCCTATATATAATTGATTTTCTGAATGAGTTGAAGCTCACCCTGGCTTAGTTGAGCCCTAATGTGTACTCCACGTTGACTTCTTTAGCACTGGTCCACCTTGAAAATGGTCTCTCTCCTACCAGTGCTAAAGTCCTTTGTTGTCTTTATAGCATCAAGATCGTTGGACGATGGGAATGGGTCTATTATCTTTCGCCTTACCCTTCCAAGTGTAAGAGGGTGTTGCCTCATGGGGATGCCAGAGGGATATCCAACGTGGGTCCTTATAAGACCTGTTGGTTTTATGTTTCCTGCCTATCTTTATGTTACCTTTAGAATTTCTCATTTGTTTCGAATCCAGGTGAGCAATCTAAGGGTTTAGGCATCTGTTGTCTTTCATTTTGCTTTGAATCTAACCTTTATTACATTCTTTGCAGATAGAGTAGGAAAGGAGAAGCCAAAGTTGAATACGAGGGAGATCAAGATGTTAGACAAGTTTGCTGTCCATGACGATTTATAGAATGACTCAAAGTTTGACGAGGAGCTCTTGCGAGCTCATAGACTTTCTCCTACTCTTGGTGCCAAGCTTCTTGACTGCTCATGAGACGTTGGAGTTCACAGGACAATGGAAGTCCCCCTATCGATTTCAACAAATAAAGTGACATGGGGAGAGCTAACTTAATCCTACCTCTTACGAGGTTAAGGTGAACTACTACTCGAGCCTCCACCTGCGTTGATCGTCCTTCCTCCTCTACAGTTACTCTAGTCCTTACTCGGATTGGTCAGGCTTCTTCCTTTGCCACTATCCCAGCTCCAGTTCAGGCCAGCGATCCCTTCACCCTGATGATCGCAGAGGAGACCCTACTCGCCCCGACCCCTATTTCTCAATTAGGATCGATTAAGGTTGAAAGAACAAGACTGAGGTATTTGGGTTGTGGAGAGAAGGCTCCAATGGGGCCTCTTTCTAAAAGGCAAAGAACTGATAGGGGACAAGAGGTCATTACTGGTCTGATGGTGGGGGCCGAGAATGCTCTGAAGTTTCAGACTGGGGCTTTAGGACCCAAGACTGTGGCACTTTATGATGTTGTCAACAAAAATGTAGGTCAGATCTTGGGGGTTCAAATAGAATCCTTGGAAAATGACAAGATTTGAGGGAGCTCTTTGGTGGAGATATTGACCAATCAATATCTAATGGTTGGTATTATTCTTTTCTTGTTTCCCTTTATCTTTTGTTTAAGTTCTAACTTCTCGCTATTCTTTTTAGGGGGCGTTGGAGGCGGTAAAGCTAAGGAATGAGAGCTTGATCTAGGAGGTAGAGCGAGATAAGCTTAAGGCCAGCCTGGCAGCAATGACCAAAGAGGCAGCTAAACTAAGGAAAAAGTTAGAAGATGAGATGGTTAATTTGACCTCGAGGCTACATAGGGCTCATGATGAGTTTCAACAGGGGAAGGAGGACATGGCAGTGCTGGTGCACGAGGTTGACAGCTTCCAAAGGCAATCTAAAGCTGCTCAAGAAAGGGCAGCTCATGCTGAGGATAAAGCACAGTGAGCTGAGGAAGCAGTCAGGCGAGCTGAGGAGGCTACCAAGCGAGTTGAGGAAAGGGCTACACGATTTGAGGAGGAGATCATCAAGGTAAGGGAGGAAACTTCTGTCATGATTGATCAGGCCAGGAAGCTACCATTTCTGAGACCACCGATGGCTTAATGTACACCCTTTGGCAAAAACACCCTGACTTTGACTTTTCATTCTTTGGTAGGGAGATTGAAGCAATTATTCGGGGCTTTGTCGAGGGTGCAGAGGTAACCTCTAGATGTTGAGACTATAAATGATCTTCCTATTTAGAGCACAGAGCAGGTTAAAGGTGCTCCAGCAATGCAAGAAGCAACAAAAGAGAGGCCCGGAGAACAAGCGACAAAAGATCTACCTGTGGCTATCTTGAATTTCTCTGCTCCACAAGATTCCTCTTGTCCTCTAGCTCTATCCCCTTTAGCACCTCTGTAATTTTATCTCACATTTTCACAATTTGATTTGATACTTTGTATAATTGGGACATCTTTATTTTGAATTTTGTGATCTATCAAACATTTTATCATTTTGTTAACTGATTTGCTGGTGAACTACATAGACCCGAATAGGTAATGTTAAGTTATGGCGTGTGAGATTCTGGCATTTTCACCTTGTGAGACAGTTGGTCAAGCTATTCATGCAGAGCATAGTTTTTCTTTAAATAACATTAACCATAGATGAAATACATTAAGGAGCATGCAGAACATTATAAAAGGACAAAGGAATTCTTGGATCATTATTTAATTCAAAAATTTTGAAGAATATTATAAATTTATGGGGCTAAATTTGCCCTTATTGATAGTATGATAAGAGATGTTCATCATTCCATGCTCGGGGGAACTCAACTCCTTCGACATTAGCTAGACGATATCCCCCACTTCACAATTTCTCTTTTATTACAAAGGGTCCTTCCCAGTTGAGACCTAATGTTCCTTCACTGGGATTGCGACCCTCTGGCAAAACGAGGCACAAGACAAGGTTGCCTACTTTGAAGCTTTGAGCTTAGACCCTTCGGTTAAAATGCCTTGTGACCCGCTGTTGGTAGGTCACAATCTTGAGACAAGCAGCGTCTCTTATTTCTTTGACAAGATCGAGGCTTGCAGCAAGCAGTTGGTTATTCTCCTTTGGATTGAAAGTAGCTCTCCGGTGTGAAGTTACTTCGAACTCTGTCGGTATCATGGCTTTAGTTTCGTAGACCATTAAGAAAGAGGATTCTCCTGTGGTGCTGCAAGCCGTGATTCGATAAGCCCATAGCACCTTTGGTAACTCATCTACCCATGCCCCTTTTCTGGCTTCCAATTTTTTTTTAGAATATGCTTAATGATTTTGTTCACTGCCTCAACCTGTTTGTTAGTCTGAGGGTGGTCTATTGACGAAAAACTCTTCAGATTCCTGAGGTCATTGCAAAACTCGATGAATTGCTCGCTCGTAAACTAAGTACCATTGTCGATCACTATTCGTTGAGGGACGCTGAACTAGTAAATTATATTATTCCAAATGAATTTCTCAGTTTGAGAAGAAGAAATCTGGGCCAATTCCTTTGCTTTTACCCATTTGATAAAATAATTTACAACTAACACCGCATACTTGTAGTTTCTGTGACCTGTAAGGAGGGGTCCTATTAGGTTGATCCCCCATATTGTGAAAGGCCAAGGGCTGACCATTTATTGGAGGCAGGCTGGAGGAGCTTGGGGAATTTTGGTGAATCTTTGACATTTGTTGCATCATTTAACGAGGTTGATTGCGTCCCGTTTCATGGTCGGCCAGAAGAAACCTTACCAAAGAACCTTTTAAGCTAGTGATAGCCCCCCAATGTGGTTTCCATAGTGTTTAGTATGATTGAGAGAGAATGGGATTCAATCTCAATGGACTCCTCCTACTATGCCACAACATAATGGTGTATCAGAAAGGAGAAATCAGACTCTATTAGACATGGTCGATCTATGGTGCGTTTTGTAGAACTCCCAAAAATGTTTTAGGGATATGCACTTCTTACAGCTGAGTATTTGCTCAACCGAGTACCATCTAAGTCAGTGAACCAAACTCCATATGAGCTGTGGTTTGGTAAATGTCCCAATTTGAGTTACCTAAAGGTATGGGGCTATTATGCATACGTGAGACATGTGCAGTCAGATAAATTAGAGCCTAAATATGATAAATGTATGTTTGTGGGCTATCCTAAAGAGACAGTAGGATATTATTTCTATCATCTTGTCGAGCAAAAGGTGTTTGTCTTAAAGCATGCCATTTTTCTAGAAAGAGAGTTTCTGAAAAGGGATGCAAAGGATGTTATTTAACTTGATGAAGTTCGAAATCTACAAAATATAGAAAATCGACTTGATGAAAATAGAAGCATGCAAGATTTAGTAGGAGCAAAGGATGTGCACAGGGATGCGCAATTGGAAGTGGTAATCCCACTAAATCAAAGGGTTAAGACTAGTGGTAGTTAACTTGCTATTTCAGGTACACAAATAATACATAGATCCAGTAGAGTACGGTTTGCTTCAAAAAGGTATGTTGGACATAGTCTTTCAGAGCAAAGTGATCTTTATCATATGGATAATGATGATCCATCTATGTATCAGGAGCCAATGTTGGACATTGATTATGAGAAATGGCTTAAAGCCATGAGATCAAAGATGGATTCCATGTATTCCAACCAAGTATGGACTTTGGTGGATCCACCTGAAGGGGTGAA
>JANHAO010002043.1:0-30238 GCA_026873985.1 Saraca asoca | reverse complement strand
AAAACTTTTCAGTTTAATCCTTTCAAATTTTAAAATTTTATTTCAATTTCCCTTTTTATTTTTTCTTAATATTTCGGGTGTTACAGTTCCAATGCTTCAAGTGAATGCAATGACATGCTTTTGATTGTTTGTTACTTGTTCAAGAATACTACAATACCCTATTTAAAGCATTTGTTTCTACTATTTTAAGAGTTGATAGATCAAAAATATGCAAATATGGAAGACATTTGACTTAGAACTTAATTTGTTTGACTATATTTGTATGAACATTTATCTAAGAAGGAGGATTTTTCCTTCAAAGATCATCTAATGATTTTAAAACATTGGACATTTGAGGAAAGAAATGAAAAACATAATTATGACATCCCAAAAATCTTTGTAATTGGGTTTTGTCAATAATTTGTTTAGAAAATATGTCAACAAATTGAATTCCTCTTTTAATTGGGGTTATAGTTCCTTGGAAAATATAATAATTAAGAAACCTAATTTTTATTTGAAAAATTGATATCTTTGTCTTTGAGGTAGCAAGACCATTTCTTTAAGTAATATTTGAGAAGACATGAAAATGTTTGAAATATTGATCAATGTTCTTTGAAAAAAAACGAGAATATCATCAATATAAATAATAATGAATTTGATGACATGATTATAAATTTCATTTATAATCCATTTGAATTTAGGACTATAAATGTTGTTTTGAACCTATCTTCTGGTTTTATTTGAATTTGTCAAAAACCAAATTTCATGTCAAATTTGGAAAATACTTTTACAGAGTGTAATCTATTGAGTAAATCTTTTTTATTTGGGATTGAATACCTTATCCATTGAAAAACTTTGTTAAGATATTTGTAATTAATTACAAGCCATAGAGTTTCTTGCTCAATTTCTATATTTGTATTAACATAGAAAGCATCGCATAACTAAGGCCTTCTACTTTTCTTAATGATTTCTTTTACAAAGAAATCATTGATATCTTTTTTATAGTAATCTAAGAGTTCCTGATTCATTTGAATTAGTCTAACTTTAGTTGGTATTTGTTTTTTGAAAAATTCCTTTTCATATCGTAAATTTACCATATTTGCTTTCTTTTCCCAAAAACATTTGGAATGTCCGAATAGATTTAAGTTTATATTTTATTTTCTATGTATTTTATTTTTGCTTGAACAATTAGGCTATCCAATTGCTATTCTATTCTTTTCAAAGAAATTTCTTCAGAAAGATAATTTATTTGTCATTCTTTGTTTTTAATTAGATTTAAGTCTTTACAAACTAGTTTTCTAATAAATTGAAAAATTATCTTTTGTCCAAGGCTTTCCATCATAACTTCTTCATTTATTATAGACAAAGGCATGATTTGTTGGATAAATAGATAACCTAATATCATTTTATTAGTTATATCATTGACTAGTAGAAATGAAGTATTTACTTTGAAAGAAAAATTTTCTATTATTATATTTGAAAGCTTATAATTAATTTGAAGCTTATGACCATTGGCAGATCTAAGGCCTTTTTTTATTTTTTTCAAAATATTTTATAAGTGCAAGATCTTTCTAGATATAATTGATATCAGCTCATATGTCAAATAGAACAATTGTTTTAATTATATATTTATCTTTGATAATTAACTTGACGGGGATATACCATTTTTGGATAGATGATTTTGAAGTGATTTGAGGCATTTTTCTTCTTCCTTATCACTTTCTTCACTATCTATAATTTTATCTTTATTTTTTCTTTGAAGATTTGAAAGCACTAAATTATGGTGTTGTTGTTGTTATTTTAATTCTTTTACTTCTAGTATTAGAAGATTAACTTTAGATTGCAAATCTTGTAGAGTTATAGGTTTACAAGTTTTTGAGTTGAATCCATCTAAAATATTTTTAAAATTATATTTGCTTGTTGGAAGTAATTTGTAAGAGGTTGAAAGTTTATCTATGGTTTTTTCAAGTTTTTGGAGGTAACTTTCCTTTTATTCAATATCTAGCAAATGACAAATAGCTTCAGAAAGAAGAACTTGCTCTTTTGTAAAAACAATTATATCTTTTTCAGGATTTGGCGTTATTTCTTCAGTGTTAGAACAACAATCATCATTCTTAAACTTGGTTATTTCTTTGGTCATTATCTATTGAAAACTCATCCATTTTAGAGGACTTTTTGACTAGTAGGTTGCTTATTTGGTTAGGGATTTCCTCATCTATCTAGAGATTCCTAATTGTTTAGTTCAACATACAATATTTAGCTATATGACTTGACCTATTACATTTGAAACAGAATAGTCTAATATCTCTATTTGGTGAAAAGGTATACTTAGGTTTTCTCCTAAGATTTCCTTTTGTAATAGGGTTTTCACTATTGTTATTGGCTAGACTTAACTTGCTTAGCCCTATGCTTATGTTTAGGTTTAAAAGTTTCTGGACAAACAAATCCAAATTGTTCACAAAAAAACCTAATTCTTTCCTATTTAAGGATTTCTCTTTGGCTAGTTATCTTTAGATTTTATTATCTTAGCAGATTTTGAGGGTAACCTTTTGAACATAAGTAGTAAGTTGTTTATAGGGGATTATTCCATTGAATTGGTTTATAATTTTCTCCCAAACCTTATCTCATAAAGATCAAGAAAGATCTGCAAAGAATTTTTCCTTCTAGAAAGGTTAGTTACTATTTGATCTAGAATATATGATACTAAAAAAAATATCTTTATACCATCTAAACTCGGATAGAGTCTTACATTTGAGATTTGAAAAGAGTTCAATTAATTTGTCTTTCCATAGGCTTGGGTCTCCTATGAAAGGTTTAGTGATTGTATAAATCAAAATAGTGACTACATTTGGGATGGATTCATTATTAGAATCAATTAATATTGTTTTGTAGGAAACTATTTTTATTGATTCTAAAATTTGATCTTTTTCTATTTGGGTGAGGTGTCCATCCCGCCATTTTTTGAGTTGGTTAGTGAAGTTTGCTACTAAGATATGTATGACAGTTGCATTATCACACCCATAGGGTATTTAATAGGTTGTGTTAATCATGGTCATTTGTTAGAATAGGTTAAGAATTTCATATTCAAATTTGTCATTTTGTTTGACTCATAAATGTTATTCTCGTTGTATGAATTTTGAATTACGAGGGGCTTTTCTACTATGGTTTAGTTTGGAAAGGTTCTTCTTGTATGGTTTGATGGCTTCTACTCTAGGTTCCTTATAATTAGAAGAAGCTTCAGAAACTTTATCTAAAGTTTGAATTCTACTCGACATATCTTGAAGAGAAGTTTTTGGGATTGTTATAAACCCAGCTAATTTTTAGTCTAATTATTCTATCATTTGATTTATTTTGGCTATTTCAATTTTGTTCATGATTTATGTTTTCTTAGGAAAATACAATTCCTTTTGCTTTTCTTAAGGGATCTCATAAGGTTTGAATAAGGATTTTTCTATTTGTCTATTGACTAAAGATTCTCCTATTTTTTTCTTTGAGACTTCATTTGTTTGATATAGGCTATCCACTAAGATTTGTTGCCCAAGGTTTGAAGGTATTTATTAGTATAATTACTTTGTTCCATTAGCAATTGTGATCTTTTTTTACGAAACAAGTTCTCTTTCACCTTGAAGGGTGAAGCTATGATTGATTTTTCTAAATTTGTGGTTTGTATTATAAAGGATTTTGGAGGTGGTAGCTCAGAAATTACTTTTTCTCCTCATTGAGTATTCCAAGTTTGAGTTATCATAAGTTTGGCTTTAGCATAAGTTTCAAACCAATCAAAGAAATAGATATTTGTTTTAAAATCTTTTATAAATTTGAATCAATAATCATGAACTTGGTCCTTTGATTTTCCTTGAAAATTGAAAAGAAACCATTTTCTTTGAAAAGTGAATTCCTCAAACCAAAAATTCTCTTTCAAAAAGGTTTTATCAATTTGACATTTGTTTTTCAATTTTTTTTTGTTGCGATTCATTTGGCTTCCGAATCATTAATTATAAGTTGACAGTGGGTTGGAGACTTGACTGATCCTTCAGATCCATTATCATGTTCAATTTTCTATTTTCCTTTTGAATTTCTAGAATAAACTAAATTTGGAATTCTAAAGATGTTATCTAGACCTCTAAGGTTTATAGTTAATTCTACATAAAAAAAAAATACCTAGAAGGTTCCTTTACTAACTTAGTTAGTTGGGTAAAAGAATCATCTTTTGATTCACTGATAGAAGACTCATTATTGAATACATCAATTTCTATGATTTTTGGTGCTTTTGACCTCTATCTATTCCAATTGAAGGATATAACTACCTGGCCGAAGGCATATTAAGTAATTCTTGAGATTGGAGGGGTTTGGTTTTGAAACATGACAACCTTTTCTAAAGTCTATTTTTCTAAGTACTCTATGGTATCCTAAAGGATTGTGATTGGTATAGAAAGGCTGGCCTTTGTAACATTAGTGGGAAAATAGGTGGTAAACCCTTTTCCACTGGGTGGTCTAATTATCTTTGAAGATTAAGAATTATGGAATTTGTATTGGATCCTATAAGTTATTATTATAGGAATTGTTCTAGGTTTCATATCATAATTGTGGAGTTTGACATTTAGAACTAGCAGTTGATCTATATAGGTTTCTATAAGACATATGGGAATTTTTGAGAAATAGTTGAAGTAAATTAGTTCCCTTGAAAGGCTGGTTTCTACAATTCTTAAGACTGACTCATGAAACTTATTGAACTTGCCATCTCTAAGTCATAGCAGGATTGTATTATTTAATCCTAATTTGTGCATCAGTTTTGCAGCAACTTGCACACAATTTAAGTGTAAAAAGTTAAATTTTTAATTTTTGTTTACACCTTTCGTTCTCTTTCCTCATATTTTATATTCTCTCCATTGTCCTCTTTAAATTCATCTCGTGTCAAATACAAAGATCATTCAAATTTTATTTTAAAAAAATAAATTTTAATAATATCAATCAACAAATTGATAATTGAGGAATACTAAGAATCCCAGACAAAGAACTGTATAAATCAAACTCTTTATTTTTTTAACAAATCCAGCTCTGTGATCAAAACTATTGAATAATTGATACACATAGATCTAAATAAAGAAGAATTTGTTCTTCTTTCTGAAAAATCCATTGCAAGCAGAAATCAATATATATACACACATATACATACAATATTATTAACACACACGTAATGTCCTAGAATCTAGGACAGTTAAGGAGGAAAAGTTCCAAGGTAACATTGGGTGCCAGCTAAAGGTGCCAACAGATCCTAAGTTAATATTTGATCATTAGTCATTACACACTTAAAACAATTTTGAAAAAAAAAATTGATAAAAAGGAGAGAGAAAGAACATCCAAATGAAGAAAGGGAATTGAATAATCTAATAACTAATAACTATGTATTTTAATGTAGAATATAACCTACTGAACTAGTAACTTCTAAGGCTACTTTTAGGCCAAACATTTGATCTATCTGTAGCAAATAATTCTGAACTCTGTCAATGATGCAGGGCAATATCTCACTTTCTAGGCATGTTGGAAGCAGATGATAAGTCAGTCTGTGTCGCGGCTGGTGAAGCATTGGCTACAATATGTGATCGCCGAAGTTTTGATAAGTTCTCCAAAGACTGCAAAGAAGCTGAGGATTCTAGTTCCCTACAAAATTACTCGAAAGGAAGATTCAGATAAAAGAAAATATTCTAGAGGAACTAGAGAAGGTTTCCGTTAGAGCCAAGAATGAAACATCTTTGAAGCAAAACTTCAACAATGCTGCCAGAGCTGACTGGGATGTCTTGAAGCACTTCAAGAATGATGGATTTACACAAACTTCAGTAAGAATTAAAGGACAGAGGTTTGGTCTCGAATGATTCAGGTAACATAGTTGCTTTTAATGACTCAAAGTTTCAATCTTTTTGTTACGTGTTATAATTTTATTTACTTTTTTACACATTTTCTTTCAAAACAGTTGAAGTTTCAGAAGAATTTTGTTGGAGAAGATGAATTTGGGAAACATTTGCAGGTTAGTTCTCATGCTATGAGTTGTATTAACCTGAACCAGTCAAAGAAAAAGTTTCGATGTGTCAATTGTCGTGATTTATGTATATCTTGTTGAAACAGGAAAATGAACTATTCCATTATATGTTTTGAGTTTACACCGATCAATATGAAGGCTTTATGAATCCATTGTAGAAAAGGTTAGTTTGCTTTGTAACAGTTTTTCCTTAAGTAAAAAATGCTGGCCTTCTATGGCTTTGATAAGATGAAGTAAGATCTTCGGGTTCCTAATTTTTACCTGAAGAAAAAGATGACATTGTAATAACAGTAATGGAGCAGAAGCAAAAAAGACATGAAAAGAAGTTGTTTATCACAATTGTGTTCACTGTGTCATCTAATGTGCGCAGAGAAACTCAATCATCAACAGGTAGTTTCTTCTTAAATATCAATGTTGCATTTTCTATTAAAGATTTTCAGAATACTTGCAACATTTCATATTATGCATATTTTGCAGGAGAGGAGTGACCACTTGCATGTTGATTTCAATCTTGAAATAACTATGGTAGTACACAAGTAATTCTTAAGTTGTAACTTCCTAGTTATTAGAAATAGTAAAAAGGCTCCCCATATTTTTTCTTAATGAAATAATGTTAGTTGTTTAAAATTAGTTTTATATATCTTAAACTAATAAAATAGCTTTAAACATATTTATCATGTGTGTTGAGAAAAGAATTGTCAAACTATCATTTTCATTCTCCTGAGTATAAAACATAGGGAAGGGGTCACCCGGCGCAAGGGTTTATTCATCCAAATGCCATTGACATGTGAAAACTCTGATTTTAACTCTATTGTTGGATTAGAAAACTCAATTCAATTGGTAATTTACAAAACTCTATTAACCAGCTGGAGTAGCTCAGTTGGTTAGAGCGTGTGGCTGTTAACCACAAGGTCGAAGGTTCAAGCCCTTCCTCTAGCGGATATATTACTTTTAACCACAATTTGAACTACATTACTTACAAAATTTAGAATGAGATGTTATTTTTATATTATATTTCTCACATTTACTCCTTGTGAATTTTTGTAAAATAACTTATAAGAATTGGGGATTTAAAATGAATATATATGAAATATTTGTTTGTTTTGATAAAAATATTTTTTATCAAAATAATTTTTGTTATTTATGTTTATAGTTATAAAAATTATTTTATATGTTTAGTATCATATATAAAAAATGTGATGAAAAATAATATTATTATTTTAGAATAAAAATTATATTTTTTATTATCATAATATTATATATTATTTTTTTAATTATAATATGTATAAATAACATAGAAATCTTCATACCCATGTTAGTATTTTTTACAAAAATTATTTACAGCAAAGTAAACGAATCTAGGAATTATTATTATATAACGTAAAAAGAGTCAGAGTACCATCAAACTTTTGGACCACTTAAGTTGCTGATGTAAATGGATAAAGCACGTGATCAATGGCTTTTTTTTTTTGTTTTCTTTGGAACAAAAAATGAAAACTGGGTTGCTTTCTCCAGATTCCCTTCTGCGCTAACGAAGTGCCAACCGCACAGATGGAAATAGTAGTGTTTAGAATTTTGACATGGGAAGGGTTTGGTGATCATATGTGACAATTTTTAATAAGACATAAAAATTTAATATGGATCTGATATGTTTTAGATAAATTTATATTAAATTTATACAAATTTAGATTATAAATAAAATAATTTATTTAACATAAATAATAAATAAATTTGATTATAATTAATTCAAGAATAAATTATCACGTCAATCAATTTAAAATTTTATATTGAAATCTTAAAAATATTATTTAAAAAATAATTAATAATTAATTTATAAATTGGTATAACCAAAGTGAACGATTATGTTACAGTTGCTCAACCCCTTAAATGATTCAAATGATTCGGAGTCCAAATGTTAGATCGCCACGTTACTTATAATAAAAATAAAATTAAAGTTTGAATAAAATAAGATTAAAAATTCAACAAAGTATCTAATTAATTATGAATGAAACATAACAAGAATTAAATTTGATAAATACAATTATATTATAAATTTTATTAATTAAAATTATTAAACAGATTAAATTTTTAAATTTATGTCAACATATTTAATTAAGAATTTGATCAAATACGATACAATTAATAGTGAGATTGAGGATTGAGTTTAACCGACACATAAACCCCCGGATTACTGCCCTACGTGGTGGAGACGGAATAAGATGGTGGCAGCAATCAATCCTTGTCCTCTTCGCTACCGCACCATTTAGGGGACAACTTGATTGCCATTGTCTTCTTGGTGGTCGCTAGCATTGGTCCAAGTGAGTCATTGAGAGAAGGTGGCAAATGGACATTGGTTGGGACATGTGAGCTCTGCTTGTCACTATCCCTCTAAAATTTTACAAGGTAATTAAAATATGAAATAATTAGAAAAATTGTAAAAAAATAAATAAAACTCCAAGATCACTGCTCTGTCTATCTTACACAACATTATTATATTTAATTTTTTAAAATTATTTTTACTTTTATAAAAAAAATTGATGTATATATATTCACCTCCAACAACTAAATGTTTTTCAAAAGATTTTTAACTATTTATATTTTAAGCTTAGTATATTAATTTCACTTATTTAATAAAATATTATTTTAAATTATGATAATTATATATATTGGATAATGAAAGTTTTAAGAGTATAATAAATTTCACTTTAAAATCAGAGTATATCATTATTCTTTTTAAAAATTTATAATAATATTTCAAGATCATTTAATTCTTGAATAAACAATTAAATTCAAATGTAAAATATATGAAATCGGAAGGTAAAACATGCCTAGTAACTTGCTATGCAAATGGCTACTGCACATCTCCAATCAAATTTGCCTTCTCAAGAACCTTTAAAAGGTAAAATAATCAAGGGTCCGTTTGTGTGGGGGGGGGGGGGGGAATGTATTTTTGGAAATTATTTTTTTAATTTTTTATATTTAAATATAATAAAAAATTTAATCATAAAAAAATTCTCATTAACAGAAAATAATAATATATTTAAAAGAAATTAACTTTCCTTTCTAATTAAAAAAATCACTTTTCCAAAATAATTAATTTCATCTCTTTATTTTCTTCCCTTTTTCTTTTTGCCCCTTTCTTCCTTCATCACATTTTCATTTTCCTCCCTTCTCTCTATACCTCTCTTTTCAATCTCTCCCTCTCTCATCTTTTTCTTTCTCTTTTTTTCTCTCTCTATCTCCTATCTTATCTCTTTATCATTTCCCATTTCCCCCTCTCTTTTTCTCTTTTTTTTTTAATTTCTATAAATATTAATATTTAATAATTATAATAAAAATAATGTTGATATAATATTTAAATAATTAAAAAAATTAATAAATATTATCAACAAATTTAATCAAAATTATTTGAATATAAATTAACTTTATAAAAAATGATAAAAATTAAAAAATTAAATATTATTCTTTAAATATTACTTTTAATATAAAATATGCTTGATTTTTATTTTTTTAAAAATAGAGATTTGTCGATTCTAATCTTGCAAACATTTAATAACAAAATCACTATTATATGATTTGATTTTAGAAATTTATATATATAAATAATATTTTATAATAAAAATAATTTATTGTTATGTATCAAATAATAAAAGTATTTTTTATGTTATTTAAAAAATAAAAAATTAATTTAATTTTTAAAAATACATTCTCCTATAAAAATAGTTTTTATAAAATTTTATTTCCTAACAAAATAAACCGAACCTACCATGATTAATTATTATTTTTTTGAAGGAAGAACCACAGAAAGGTAGCCCAAAGAGATGTCAAGCAGATGAGCTGACTGAATTTGGCTTGAATGGGATTGGCTGCTAGGGTAGGTAGATGCTCAAACTCATTTACAGGTTTGCCATATTTCCCACATTTTTTCTTCGATATTTTGGTATCACACATCGGGGATAATACTGGAAACTCATTTTTTTTTTTAATTATTTAAACTGAAGAGTAAAAAATAGAAGAAAAGAAAAAAAAACTAAAATTTAGTTGAAAGAGAAAATATGTAATATAAAAAATATAAAAAAATTTATGTCTAAAAATAATGCTAACCACAAATGTTATCTTTTTATTTTCTCTTCTCTTCCTTTTCTTAAATTTCAATTGAAAATTTTAAATTTTAAAATCTTTTTCTTCCCCTTTCTTTCCTCTCCTCTCATCTGTTGGGGAGAATGATTCCTTTATTTCTGGTTAGCCTCCACTGTATAGATATTCGTTTCTTAGTATCAGAAAGGAATTAAAAAAAAAGAAGATAATTTTACTGTTATCTTATTTTCTTGTTTTCTATGATATTTTTACTGTCTTAAAATAAAGTTAATTAAATGAAAAATAAAAAATACAAGAATAAAATATCTAAAAATCATAATCCCCAAATTTTAAGTTAATTTAATGGTATTTTTATTAACTGATCGATTTTGTTTAAATAAATTTATGAGCTAGAAAAGAACGGCCTTGAAGAGTCCTACGCCTTTGTGGACTCAAGTATAGTCAGAGATCACTGCGTCCCCCAGTGTGAGACTTGCTTCTAACGCAGCCTTGTGAAGAATAATTAGCAAGTTCCAGACTTGTTTTGGCCTCTGTAAAACAAAAAGCTTCTAACTTTTGCATTTGAGAGCAACAAATTTGAAGCAGAAGCAGCAAAAAGGCGAAATTTTTTAATCATTGGCTTTGAATAGAGCTGCCCTTAAGAAATTTGGAAGCTCTGATTTCTGTTTCGTTTCCTTGAGGGGCAAAAATATGAAGCTTCGGGAATCATCAATGAGATTCTTTCTAGGGTTTCTGCTGTTGTCTTTCGTGCCATCAGCAATGGGGAGATTTGTGGTCGAAAAGAACAGCTTGAGGGTAACCTCGCCGGACAAAATCAAGGGTACGCACAATAGTGCAATTGGGAACTTTGGGATACCTCAGTATGGGGGCAGCATGGCTGGAAGCGTTCTGTACCCGAAGGACAACCAAAAGGGTTGTAAAGAGTTCGAGGAATTCGGGATTACCTTCAAATCGAGGCCCGGAGCTCTTCCAACCATTGTTTTACTCGATCGAGGAGGTAAGATTTTGTACTTTTGAGTGATTTTCTAGTCAAATTGAGTTTTAAGGTTCAGTTTTTATTTTTATTTTTTGGTTTGGTTTTGATTTGACCTTTTGACAATTTGGAGATGTTATAATTCTGTCGTTCGTTTTGCTGATCCCTTTCTCACTTCATCACATAAATGATGGTTGATTGAAAACATGGTTCTGTACGTCAATTTGCTTATTTACCATATATATTTGCATTTTCCTTTGTTCTCAGTTTCAATCAGATCAGAGTTTGATGTGCAATTAGTTTTCTGTTAACTTCTTAAGTTGTTTGGGACTGAGATTGATAACTCGCTATTAGTTTCAATCAACTTCATAACTTGTTAGTTGTTATACTAGTTTATTTTGTTTGTGTTTGCCTTTCCCTCAGACTTGGGATTGGAGAGAGCATGCTATAATGGTATTTTCAAGTTGCAAGTCCTAGACATGTTCTGTCAAGGATAGATTCTTAGTGCGTTTTTTGTTCCTTTCAGATTGCTTCTTTACATTGAAGGTCTGGAATGCTCAGAAGGCTGGAGCTTCTGCAGTTCTTGTTGCAGATAATATTGAGGAAGCCTTAATTACTATGGACACGCCTGCAGAAGAAGGATCATCTGCAAAATACATAGAGAACATAACAATACCATCTGCTCTCATTGAAAAATTTTTTGGTGAAACATTAAAGAGAGCCATAAGTGGTGGGGATATGGTCAATGTAAATCTTGATTGGAGAGAGGCTGTACCCCACCCTGATGACCGTGTGGAGTATGAGCTGTGGACCAACAGCAATGATGAGTGTGGGGTTAAATGTGATATGTTAATGGAATTTGTGAAGGATTTCAAAGGTGCAGCACAGATTCTAGAGAAAGGTGGTTACACTCAGTTTACACCCCATTATATAACTTGGTACTGCCCCCAGGCATATACATTAAGCAGGCAGTGCAAGTCCCAGTGCATAAACCATGGAAGATATTGTGCTCCTGATCCTGAGCAAGATTTCAGCACAGGTTATGATGGGAAAGATGTGGTTATTGAAAATTTAAGGCAGCTATGTGTTTTCAAAGTGGCAAATGAAACCAATAAGCCTTGGGTGTGGTGGGACTATGTGACTGATTTTCAAATTAGATGCCCCATGAAAGAGAAAAAATACAATAAGGAATGTGCAGAAGGCGTTATTAAATCTCTTGGTAAGTGAATTGTTATTGTTTATGATATTTTCTTGGGTTGTTGAATATCAGTAATGACTTTTTGAATGTGTTTATCCAATATCTACAGGTCTTGATCATAAAAGAATCGAAAGATGTATGGGAGATCCGGAGGCTGATTCTGACAACCCTGTTTTGAAAGAAGAGCAAGATGCTCAGGTAATGTCTCAGATAATTGCTATTAGTTTATGCTATCAATTAACTTTGTATCGATTTTTTTAAATATAAATGATTAACAAAACTGTTGTTTGAAGATTGGGAAAGGCTCGCGTGGTGATGTTACCATATTGCCTACTTTGGTTGTCAATAACCGACAATATCGAGGTTTGTTCTGTATGTTTGAGTGATAGATAATTATCTGGAATTTTCCAATTCTAAAACCAGTATTCCAGGAAAATTGGAGAAAGGTGCTGTTTTGAAGGCCATTTGTGCTGGGTTTGAGGAAACTACTGAACCAGCTGTTTGTTTGACCAGTGGTAAATATCTGCATTCTTTCGGTAACAAATATAGTTTTCTTTGCACACTTGTCATTTCTGGATCAGATTCTTTCTGATTAGCATCCTATTCTCGGCAGATGTGGAAACGAATGAGTGCTTGGATAACAATGGTGGTTGTTGGTGGGATAAAGCTGCCAACATCACTGCCTGCAAAGTAATTATATCTGACTGAATATTATGTGATAACCAGAGCTACTCAGACTTTTAATTTCCTATTCTCATGTATTTTTGCTCAGGATACATTCCGTGGACGAGTATGTGAATGCCCCATGGTTGATGGCGTGCAGTTCAAAGGAGATGGTTATACTACCTGTCAAGGTTCAATACTATGGACTTTTTTCCCCCCGCTTTGAACTAAATATTAAAATTGGTTCTGCAGTTGTAGATGTTTATGTGTAATATGTAAACATTTGTGATTCTCTTCTTTCATACATATTCATAATTCCATTGAACTATTTTCTTCTGAGTTTGCAGCCAATGGGCCTGGGAGGTGCAAAATAAACCATGGAGGTTGTTGGCATGATTCCCGGAATGGACATACATTTTCTGCCTGTTCGGTTAGTTTGAGTTTCTGATTCCATCTCCACTCAGCTTATTTTGTCTCCGTCAAATTTATAATGGTTGTGGACCCCATATAATGGACCTGAATTATGACATGAATTACACGTCATGAGCAGGATAATGGAGGGGTTAAATGCCAGTGCCCTCCCGGGTTTAAGGGGGATGGAGTCAATAGCTGTGAAGGTGAGAGACGCTGTTGTATTTTTTTCCTTGATGTTTACGTTACTTTTCCCTAGGGCAAATTCTTTTTTACTGCAATATGAATATAGCATGTGCCATGAGTATGCCCTATTTCTAATGGTTTTGTCAAGTGTAAGTGGAGCATTTTCATCCCATATATATGAACCGTGATTGAGAGATGGCTTCTATATATGACAATCAATTCATCTTATACATAGAACTTGAAACCTTTCTGGAAGGTGGTGATGGATGACTTCACTGACTTGTAAACATGGTCTTTTCATGGCACTGGTAGAGTAATTGTAGATTCTTCTTTATCCATGGTTTTGGAATAGGCTTGTGTATTTGATGATGTTAAATAAAGTGTGAAATCTCAATTGAGAGCCTAGAGAATGTTCGGGCCAACTATTAAAATGAAAACTGAAATTGAACTCCTCCTACTTTGTCCTTACAGATATTGATGAATGCAAAGAGAAGAAAGCTTGTCAGTGCCCTGAGTGTAGCTGCAAGAACACTTGGGGGAGCTACAACTGCAGTTGTAGTGGGGGTCTTCTGTACATCAGGGACCATGATACTTGCATAAGTGAGTCAATTACACTTGAATTTCTCTCTCCATGCACTCAATTTGAATATGCTTACTGTAATGCTTGTTTTAATGCCCTCTACTGTGGGTAATCTGTAGGTAAAACAGCTAGTGAGGGAAGATCAACTTGGGCTGCCTTTTGGGCTATCATAATTGGCTTGGCTTTGGCTGCTGTTGGGGGATATCTTTTGTATAAATACAGAATAAGGGTAAGCTTCTAGCAGTTTCTCAGATTCATAATATTACTATCTTTAATCTGTTTTTTTCTTAAGAAAACTGAAAAAGAAAGAACTATCTGTTTCTCTAAATTTCTAGAGCGTCATAGCATGCTGTTTGGAAGTATATCCATGACATTTCAAATCAATTGGACATCTATTAGAGATGTTTCAGTGGAACTTTTCTGTAGTGAAGTGACAGACGTTTCCCCATGTCTAGTGTTTAATTGGGTGCTTCCACTGTTGGTTTTGCAGTCATACATGGATTCTGAAATCAGAGCTATCATGGCACAGTATATGCCGCTGGACAGCCAAGCAGAAGTTCCAAACCATGTCAGTGATGAAAGAGCATGAAATATATATTGTATCAGTTTCCAGGGATCCCTGGCATACAGCATGAATGTGGATATCACTTCGACCCCTTTGAGCAGTTCAGAATTCTGGGCATTGAATATATATCTGATTGTATCGAATGGACAAATAAATTATTCAAAATCAGAAAGCTGTCCTGCCTTTTTTTTTTTCTACGGGGAATTTATGTAACATGCTGTTTACTAGATGGTTTGGATTTTAGGGCAGACCGGAGGATTTTTAGTGTAGAGACATCTTGTTCTGTACATTTGATTAGATTGTAACTTATTGTTCTTTACTACAGAATTCAAGTCCCTGAACTTTCTGCTCAAGGATAATTGAGTGATGTTGAAAACATAAATATTTTCTGCAGTCACCTTATAATAACTTTTCGTTTTTTTAAAAAAATCAGTCATTTTGAGTCGAACTGACATGCCACGTCAGGGAATTGTGCTATGTGTGCAGCATTTTCCTTTAAGGATTTTGTTTATTGCACTTGACAAATTTATTTTGGAGTTAATATAAGAAATGCACTCAACAATTTCCACTTTGAAAAGACGAAAGTGGCAAGTATAAGTTCATTTAGCTGAACACAATCAGTTAGTATCCACTAATAGCATGCAAGAAAAGTCAGTCTGGATTTACTGGAAGTGGACATTCCTTTGCTCTCTGTCTCTTTCATGCTTGGAAATTATGCTGTTCTTCAGTTTACTTTGATAAAGTAGAAGACTACAGTCTTAGGGTGGGACATTTGGACGCTAAAGTGATTTTTCCTCTTCTATAATTGAATTGTTAGTAGTTTAGGAAAGAAATAGACTTTATCAACCAACGTAGGTGTAACATCCACTGTCGATGTCGACCTATCTGGACAAACAAGTGTGAAACTCAATTTTAGGTTTTCTATTTTAGGTCAAACCAAGATCCACGCTTGCCCCAACACTTTCCAAACTGAAAGCCGGACGATATTGTTTGACTATACTAATTTAAAGCAACAACCTTTTGCATCCTAACAAAAAAAACATCTGGTTTTGTTTTATAGAAGCAATAGCATATTTGGTTACACCTGGCAAGCTGCCATCAGATCATTTGCAATATTATATATCTATCTATGCTTGTTTGTCAAATTTACCAAGACAGTTTAACTTTGAAAGGCAAACTACTTTCAAGATCAATTATCCGTAATACACTGCATATTTCTTTGTATATAGAAAGTGAAAGCATGAGATCAACTCAGATTTAGATCTCATTAGTGACTAAATAACTCCTGGCCCTAATTCTGCAGGACTCTGCCAATTATAGAAATGGGCATTTTAGACTGAGAAACATAAAAAGAAAGAGCTGCTTTTGCTAATGAATTGCCTATGTCCTCTTTCATTACTATTGCTATGGTTGTTTGGTTGAGGTGATATTGAGTTCTACTCCGATGTTCATTCCATTGTAAGCAATTGCAGCATACATCCATAGGTCATCTGAGCTCAGCAGCTGCAAAATTCAAATCAAAATATGGAAAAATGGACTAATCACTGTTTTTCTTTCTTTCTTTTCTCTCAAGAAAATAAGAGAAGATTTAAATTATTTTTGCAGACAGAATTTATCTTAATTTGCAGCTGTAAAAACTTAACATATTGGGCAGCTTCCTCAAGCATTGTGCTAATATCAACCTATAAATTTCGCCAAGAAAGTAAACTTCGGAATGTTGGCCATGTACACAAAGGAAAATTCCAACATATATATGCAATATTAGAATAGCATTTAGAAACCATATTGTTTTCTTTGTTTTTTTTACGGAAAAAGAATACCATATTATTTTCTCATCGTATTAACATGCAAAATATAATTTGAATTCAAAATTTGGTTTCTCAAAATCATGATTTATCTTAAAATTTTAATATTGTTATTTATTATATTTTGATAACTTAAAAAAATTAATATCAACATGTTGTATTGGAATCTCTTGGACCAAACCTCTTTTGCCATATCACTTCACTAAATAACAGATGGTAAATTTTTTTTTTTTTACTCATTCATGGGGAAAGGACATAGTAGATATATGATTCAAATTAAGTTTCTAGCATTTCCATGTTGTGCTTTGATTTTTACTTATGACAAAAATTAATTTTAAAGTTAAATCATTATGAATTTTATTTATAAATTGTCCAAAAAAAAAAAAGATTAGTTTAAATAGGTACAAACGAACATGCACATAATTGCTAAAACAAAATAGAAAATTAAACTTAAAATGGAAATTAATATGGTGCTCTAAAAAAGTATCAATTAATTATTGTGATTTATATAATTTAGTTTAAGAGTCCAACTTGAATGATTTTGACACTTGACACTAAGAGCCTTTAAGATGATTAATTAATATTTGGCGAAGAATCAGAGTGTCCATTTGTTTAGAACTATCTAGTAAAAATAATAAAGTTGAGAGATAAGGATTCCAATTGATCATCTTAACATATTGACGATATCAATTATGATAATTAATTCTCAGTTGAAAGAATATAATTTAGGTATTAATCCTTAATAATGCAATCAAGTGTAAACATGAATACATTGAATTATTTCCAACAATTATTATACGAATGCCACTGATAAGATCTCTTCTTCTGCCACACAAGAAATGCCAAAACATGTCCACTCTGTGCATTAATTATTACTAACGAAAACCCGTAACTTAACTTCAAATCTATAGTTATTCCCAACCATAAACATGGAACACAGAAAACCCCTAATTGGTTATTCCTCCGAATTAGATAGATTAAGGTTACATTTTATTTTGTTATTTGATATATTTTAAAAAAAATCCCATTTATTTGTATATAAATAATAAATTTTCATGTTATTTATATATTTTATAATTAATAAAATAATATATAATATTATATTAATGGAAGAAAATAATTTTTCTTTAAAATAATATATGTTATTTATTATCATATTTTTTATATTTTAATATAATTATAAATACAAATAAATAAAATTATTTGTACGGAGGAAGTCCCAAGAAACCAACCTATTTCTCTTGATCTCTTGTTACCTTTTCATTTTTAGTGCGTCAAATAGAACATTCTCCGTAGCTAAATACATTGTAAGAATCAGAGTCCTTTTCATGAAAATTGACTTTTAAAGTGTCAACCTATTAATTATTTTAACTTATACAAGTGAAACAGACAAAATTTAGATTCAGTGTACAAATTAAACTTGAGCTCTTTTTGCTTCTTTATCTCTTTTTTAGTTTTGACTTTTTTTAGGTAAACCAAGAAAAGTATCGTAATGTGAATTATCAACTTCCTCGTAGAGAATTCTTAAGCATTTTATTTTAATAGAGCTTAGATTTAATACACCTTTTGTGTAAATTATGTGAACTTTGTGATGTTCATTCAAAGCTCGGTAGTACTGATTACAATTTTTTAATTCTTTATTAAAATTGACTTTGGGAGTTCGGTATCTGCTACCCTAAACGCACTGATCGTTGCTTTGCTACTCACTTTCTGTATGATATTTAACAAATATGGAAGGTGAAATGTATATAGCATTACAGCTACATCATATAACCAACGCTAAGATCAACATGCATTTCTTTAGCCAGAGCTCTGTATCATTTGATATTTTGACATTTGAGGAACAATATATCATTTAGAATAGCATTTCAAATTTAGAAAATTACATCTTAAATTTTGTAGTGAAATAATTTTATTTGTCCACAATCACCTGTATGAATTGACATTAGCATTTCCATTACCAGCTGTAACTACTTAATTATATAATGCATGCATCAAATAAATAATTAAAGAGTAAACACATCAATTAATTCTTCTTTTATTGAAGTGTTAATTATTGTATCTCTTAAATTTCGTACTTAACATTAGTAGTGCTTTAATTGTACTTTTGTTGTAATTATTTGTTTCTTCCTCTACTTGCAATATTAAAATAAATAGAAAACGATGAAATAGATTGTTAAACTCTGCTAAATACGTGATGAATAGTATATTAGGAACAAAATTAAAAAAATCACATATCTTTGGTACTATTTAAATTGTCAACCTCCTATCAAAATGATTACTCGATATCGACATTGTTAGGTTTCCTTCATAATTGAGAATGATAGTGAAAAGTAACCATGGAATGCTTTGTTATGATTTTACGTAGAAAAGAGGGAATTTTTGTCGAATTGGTTTGGTTAATATATTACTTAGAAATTTAGTTTGTGATTATAAAATGACTTCATCTTTCAGTTTTCTTATCTAATTTGCATTTGACTTGTTAAGGTGGAATTTAACAAATTACTTTTAATATTTTCTATTCATTTTAATGTTGTAAGTGAAAGGAATAAATAATTATAACAAAAGCAAAAAGAAAAGACTACCAATGCTAGTGATGAAATTTTAGAGACATAATAATCAATACGATTACAAATGAGGAACTAATAACTTACTCTATTATAAACAGGTTCGAATATTGGTTTGTTAGGACGGTAGGTTGCAATTGACATTTCACTTTAACTTGAGGGTGCTCGGAGTTGGTAACGTAGCGGCTGATTGAATCATAGCAAGATCATATCAGAGTGTACACTCTTCGAATCATTTAGACGACAGCGTGACTCTTGAAGTTTGTCCACTTTTTCAGAAGTTCAATATATAATGATTCCAAGTTCTACCATTTCCCATTTTCGTAGCAAAAGTTCAATAAACTTATTACTTCCCCTTCTCGCAAATAAATAAATTTCATGTCCAACATTGATTGAAGATAAAAACTAGTAATATGGGAATCAAAGCTAAGTGATTGGGACGATTGATTTATAAGTTTATAAATTCTGGATAATTACAAAGTAACATAGAAAACAATGACATCAATCTCGAACAAGAACACCAAAACTGAGGGCAAAGAGCAATCTGACAGAAGGATTTTATCGAACACAATACTATCACCAGCATTGTAATGAAAATTATCCACCATGAACTTGTATGTTTTACCAAAACCAGCAAGTGGTCAGAACAAATCAGAAGCACATGTAACCAGATATATTGAAAATGGTGGCCAATAACATCTCCCAACTTTCAGAGCATTGTATGTCATCCTCACTCGTCATTAGGAAGCTCATCACCAGGACCCCGTTGAGCCAGTCTATAATACAATATACCCATAGTCGCCATGCATGCCCTGTGTATAATCATAACAAATTCATCAGTTAAAGACTACGGATCCACATTTGAAACTCTAAAACGTCTATTCTTTGTTTATGCATATAATAATGAGATTAAAATTAGAGCATTCTTGTTCCATAAACATGAAAAAATAAGAAAAAAAAATATAATGATTATTTGTGCTATGATAGCATTACTTGTTCTTCTGTGCGCAAGGGGAGCATCATGCAGAAGATATCTTATATAATGAGGGTGCTACTGTTGAAGTATTTAACTGACTAACTCATCCTATAAGCTGCTAATGTACAGATACTTGATATCTCTTCTTAATCTTCCTTTCCTGCAGTTCCTACTTTGATACAAAGATTATATAGGAAGAGGGGCAAGGGACGTACATGATAGCAATCACAAGAATGATTTTTCTTGGGTCCATTTTTGATGATCTTTGCTGCCTTGTACGGCCTTCTGGGCCATCATTTGCATTTGGTGCACCTTTTCGTGGGGGTGCAGTCACCGGTAGAGTAGGCAATGCACTGGACCAGAAAGGAAGTAATGCTCTAAGAAACTTATGGCGGAATGGACCTACAATTGCAATCATGGAATGATTTAGTACATTGAATTAGTCAAATGTAAGTAACTAAAAAAAAAAAAGAGTAAGCCATATCACATGAGAAGATGAAGCATAGAAATCAGACATATGACAATGTTGAATAATTTGTTCACAAATTTTAAAACATTGATTTTAATAAATGATATATGTACCTCTTCTTGTATACTTCTTACGGTTCCCCTCTTCATCATCAGCATAATATGAGATTTCAGAGTTTTGCCGGTCAACATGGAGTGAAGCCTTCCTTGTGGTAGCACCAGGCTAAATTATTTGCAACAATGAGAAGAAAATTACGTTAGACAAAACAATGTATAGAAAGATGAGAAAAGAATCTACGATCTTAATGTAAATGCAAACACAGAAAAAGTCAATAAAAACATCTTATTTTCAGATGCAATAACTTTAAAAGGCTAAAATTCTCTTACACTAGGACTAGAGCCTTTCAAGAAATTTCCTGCAGAATTAGGACCATCAATCTCCACAATATCTGTCACTGAAGTTCCTGTTCCAGTAGCAGTTGAGTACCCTTCTATTGAATCTGAATTTGCATTGATTTCCCTACTTATTAAAGGATCTGAAGCAAATGCAGGTGGAGGGCTACGGGACTCTGTTGCTGGCAAGGAAACTGGATGGTTTCCAAAGAGATTTTTTTCCATACCAGTCTGCATGAATACAGGAAAAAACAAAATCAAATTTCTTCTAATATAATTAAAAGGAAACAGAAGGCAAATAACTCCATGTGCAAAGACACAAAAATCAACTTTTTCACTAAAAATCAACATTTGTGAGATTGTAACTAAAACAGGGCAATTTTCTATAGAAATATCCAAAGCTTCCAAATATTTATCTCTACAATTATAGATCAGAGATACAACACAAATAATGAGAATTCCAGATGGTATGTGAGTATATAAATTTTTGAAGGGCATGAAAGGCACACTAGTCCTTAATGAAGGGCAAATGCAAGCCACATAAATTTTTGAGTTCGGTTTGATTAAACCTTACATGACATGACATGTTCAAATTCCATACTATTTATTCCATTTCACTAAATTTAGCCTAGAGTTGATCTACTTCAAGGGTAGATGGTACAATATCACCACTGCTCTGGATTTATGGCTAGCCATTTTGTAATATTCTGACAATAATACCATCAGATTCTAACTCATTTCTCTTGCACAACCTTAATTTATCCATAATGGCAGTATATAGACCTAGTTTACAACTTTAAGTTTGATCTGTATCTCGTCTTGCAAAAGCTACCTACTATCTAATACCATCTTTCTAAAGCATTAAAAAGTGTTTCCATCAAAGAGTATGCCAGTACATCACCTGCATTATAGCTTCCTTCAATTTGGAATGTAGACGAGACCCCGAATCTTTCACACTTCTGGGAGGCCATATCTACTTGTACCAAAAACAAACTGAATTAAATTTCACCTCAGCTATGCATCCATTACAAAGGGAGCTCTAAAAAGTGAAAGCATACGTACAAAATGAAACTATCCTATAAGTAGAACATGTCATTGTTAGCTAACTGAGTAATAGTTTTTAAAACACGCTATGCTTCAGTTGAACTTGGCAATTACTTTCACACCAAACTTCCCTGAGATGAACTATTATAATAGTTTTGAAGAACACAATAAGGATAAACCTTCTGGAGTTTTGTTTCAAGTCTTCAGTGATTAAGAAAGTTTGATTACATTAAAAATAAACAAATAAAGCATAGAAAAGAATAATGAATAATCAGAGAAAACCAACGATAAAGTCCCACATCGCCTAGAAATGGGATGGTGTGGTGGACTCTGCCGGCCAGGGTAGGGGCTCAACACCACTCTTCGGTATCCCTTTTTCCTCCTAACAGCCGACAGGTAGCCCCTTCCAAGGTAGCCCTTTCCGAGACATCGTTCCCCACAGACTGCGCCAATGATAGGGTATACAAGCCCAGAAGAAAACCTATCCCCAAAAGACCGGCCTATTAGGGGGGGGGGGGAGAGCCTCTAGACTTATATATCACCACACCATCCCATTTCTAGGCAATGTGGCACTCTATCAACCAACATCCTAACTTATGTCTAAGAATATAAACACTACATCCAAACAATAGTCTAAATAATGAACCAGAAATCATTTGAAGGTTAATCATACCGAAGTAGAACATGATGGACAGACATATCCTGCTGGGGCAGTATGCAGAGGAAAACTCTTGATATGCGAGACCAAGCAATTTGTGTGGATAACATCTATGAACAAAATTAAATTTATGTATGTAATTTACTATGAGTTCATCAGCGAATCTTTCAAAGAAACATAAAAGAAAACCCACTTACGCAAGCAGCCCAGTCGAGTAGTTTCAGTCCCAGTCCCTTCTTCTAGAACTGCTTGGCATTGGCAGCATTTTGGGGGCCAGTCATACTCCCCATCTATAACCCATTCTGAGTACGTTTGGATCTATGAAAGACCAAAGAATTAGCTTAAGCTCAGAAACTATAAGCAGTGCACCCATAATTTGGCTTTCTTTTGGAAACCTAGGTCAAATAAAAAAACTCTAAGCTGGAGTACTGGACCATAATTGAATAATAACTCTTATAATTCAATTATGACAAAAGCAAAAAAATTCAGTAAATCATATTGAAATTAGACAGTAACCAGGAGGGGAGTATGAGAACCATGGAACATTAGCATTAATTACAAAATGAAAAATAATACAAATTGAGAATTTACCACGCAGATTTGGTGCTCTGGAAAACAGATACATTCTCCACAGACAGGAACTTTATGCACGAAGCAATATAACTTAGTAGCCTACACAGCAATGAAAACCCATGTTATAGTTCAGTATGCAAATCTTAATTATATAATGAGAACAAGAGCAATTCAATCCAACTGCCAGATAAAAATTAATAGATATACAAGCTAGAACATTGACACCCCAAGCTAGACACGAGATTTACACACAACAATATTCCCACACTAATTACATAGTAGCATCAACCATACAATCATTGGCTTAAAAAAAATATATCAAACTAATGCAGAAGCTCATAGATCACACATGATCTAAAATTACGGATACCAATCCGATCTAAATACTCAGCTAACAAATCAACAACAACTGCCCAAACAGAAGCAAAATCTACAGAGAAAGAGAGGCCAACCTTGCGACATTTACAGACCACCATCGCATTGACTGCTATAATCCAATTCTTATATAACCTTCAGACCAAAAACGAATTCAGCTGAATTCTCCGAGAGCTGAAGCTAAGTGTAGGATCAAATAAAAAACACCAGAGTATTCTTTTTGCGAAATTTATTCACTGATTTTTGCTGTTAATGTCATGAGCTCACTGCAAATAAGACCATCCTCCTTACTTACGCTTGCTCGTTGCCATTGACATCCCTTTCAGTTTTCTTGTCAAATTACTGTCAAGAATGAAAAATAAATAAACGAACAAAACATCCATGGGCCGGGTTACAAAGTGAGCGACTATATCTTTGGGCCTTACCTTGTTGGGCCCTTGTCTGATTCGGTAAGTGACCTTACCGTTTTGTTATGTCTCGGCCCTCTGGTGGTGCTCTGAAGTTCGTGGTTTGAATTTGAAAATCACGTCGCGAACTGAAATCTGATGATCTCAACTCCGTGAAGTTGCCAAACAAATTTCAAATCGCCTTCCTTCTCACTCGCTTCTTCTTCTTCTTCTCCTTCTTCTTCTTCTTCTTCTCTTTGATCTCTACTTTGCAATTTGAAAGCCCTAGCGGCAGGCAACGAATTACACAATGGCATCTGTACATCCGCCGCCGGTACCCGGCCGAGAACTCTCGAATCCTCCTTCCGACGGCATCTCGAACCTTCGGTTCTCCAACCACAGTGATCATCTGCTTGTCTCCTCATGGGATAAGGTATATGCACCTTCCTGCTTTCCATTTCTTATGCTCGGAGCTCAGCTGGTGTACTGAACTTGCTAGCTCCTCTGACCAGAGTGTGAGATTGTATGATGCGAGCGCCAATGTGCTGAGAGGACAGTTCATGCACGGTGGACCTGTGCTTGATTGTTGCTTCCATGACGATTCTTCTGGATTTAGCGCCTGCGCCGATAACACTGTCAGGCGGTCAGTATAAAATTTTTCCACATTTTCTGATTCTAAACTTTATTTATATTTGTTTCTGTTATATAACACACAGTTTCATCATAATTGGACACGATTCTGCTGTAAACTTGTAAAGTTTTAGTTTTTTCTTCTTTGGCTGAGATTAATTTCATTTGTACTTGATAAGTAACTTAAACCAGGTGACCATTGCATTTACCTGGTTGAGTTCCAGCCTCTAATTTAGCTACCCTCTGTTAAGAATCAATTTTTACTAAAAAAATCTTTTGATGTTGCAGGCTCGTTTTCAGCTCTAGTAAGGAGGATCTTTTAGGAAGGCATGATGCACCAGTTCGTTGTGTTGAGTACTCATACGCAGCAGGTCTCTTATTGTAGTCATCATAGTCTGTTCTCACCCCGAGTTTTCTACCTTTTTTTTTTTTTTTTTTTTTGTATTATGAGTGCCTGATTCTGTTCCATAAGCAGAGAAATTAGTCTTAAATGCATGTTACATTTGCCAATTCCAAGAACAAATTTCAATTATTCATGAATTGCCGTAGGGTGTTCTATTCTGAGAAATTTATACCTACCTTCAATGCACTACTTTAAACAATTAATTGTTTGAAATGTGTATTAATAAATAAATTAATTTCTAAAAAAAATTTCTATTAACAATTCAAAATCAATTTGTTTAGTACTTAAAACATTATTTTAAATTGTTTCATGTTGATTGTACATGACTAATTTCGGTTCTGAGAAATTCTAATTTCGTTCTGTCAATGCTAGTTCTGTTCGTACTACAGAAAAGTAAATGTATAGACTAGTCAGATAAAGTGTTGTGTAGATATCAGCGTTGATAATAAGCTGTTAAAAACCACAAAAGTCAGCATTTTTAAAGTAAGAAAATGTATATAGGCTTTTTCCCATTTATTATTGAAGATAATTACTGCTTTCATCTTCATCTTTGGATACTCTAATTCACTCCCTATTATTCTTGGCTTATTAGAAAATATTAAGCACATGTTCTTTTCTAATTCTTGGCAACCAAAAACTTGTAATAGCAGGTAAAGTATTGCTAATGTGCTATATCTATCTTGTCTGTCATTACAGGGCAACTGATCACTGGTAGTTGGGACAAAACCCTGAAATGTTGGGATCCTAGAGGAGGTGCAAGTGGGCAAGAGCGCACTCTTGTTGGGACATATCCACAACCTGAGCGTGTTTACTCTCTTTCCCTTGTTGGACATCGTTTAGTTGTAGCAACAGCAGGAAGGCATGTTAATGTTTATGATCTAAGAAATATGTCTCAACCTGAGCAACGAAGGGAATCTTCACTGAAATATCAAACCAGATGTGTGCGCTGCTACCCAAATGGAACAGGTATTTACTTGAGTTTCTGACAAGCCTGGGATAACTTGCATATGTTAAGGTCTGCTTACACATTGATCTTTTGAGCCTTCATGGGCTAATGGCAGACCTAAGCCAACTAAGCTATGTTCTGTTGTTCTTTAAGATTTGTACATGAGTACTAGAATTGGATATGCAGGAGGAAAAAAAAAAAGAAAAAAAACATGTGCAAACACTTGAAAGAACCATTATTGATTCTCCTTGTTTCTCGTAGGATAAAAGAATGCAGATGAGAACCAAGGTTATAATTATTTGTGTTCTCTCTCTAGATTTGAATAGGTGCTATACATAACTACATAACTACTCTATGCAGGATATGCACTTAGTTCTGTTGAAGGGCGGGTTGCAATGGAGTTTTTTGATCTCTCTGAGACTAGCCAAGCAAAAAAGTACAGTACTTTTGCCTCCCTGCTTGCGCTTTTTACCACTACAGTGACATGTATCCTCTGCACGTCTTGCCTGTTATCTGTATATATGATAAAGTCTTTTCTTCCATTTGATTGCAGCATTTATTTATCAAATTTCTTACCTGTTAAATGACTTTTAAGCTTTGTGCAGATATGCTTTTAAGTGTCACAGAAAATCAGAAGCTGGAAGGGACATTGTATATCCTGTAAATGCCATCGCATTCCACCCCATGTAAGTATGCAACAGGTTTAAGTCAACTGAACACTTATCTGTCTTAATTAAGATTAAGGCTTGTAAGTTTAACCATTGAATATGAACTATTTATCTACCTTTGATCAATGCCTCCTCAAGAACAAAGGGTTGCATTATGTATTGGTGCATAAAAGAAGAAATCTAAGTACTGTTCCAAGAGAGAGAAAAAAATCTTTAGTGGAGAAAAGAAACTGACCTAGCGACAGTTCCCTCCATATTTATTCAATATTAATGAATGGGCAATCCAAGATGGTAATTAGGAAATTGAGTACTTGTAAGCATGAGGAAGATTAGCCATTTGTGAGAAATATAATAAGTACTGTGAAACTTAAGAGTCATTTGGTTGATGAAGTTATTTTGTCCGTCTTGCCAAGTAGTGGTCAATTAAACAAAGCATCTATCTGTTACTATTCAGAAGTTGTACTTTCCACATAATTTTCTGTCAATTAAAGGACTTCTTAATACAACAGATTTGGGAGGACCTGATTTGTAGATTTCACAAACAGCCTTCATGTGTTATATTTATTTTACTTAGTTCACCTAACTTATATCATGAATTGAGTAGGCCTCTTAGAAATGCTCACATATTTGTTTCGCTAGGATTTACAAGTAGTAGCATTGTGTCATTTAAGGCGCTATAGTTCCAAATGTTTGATTATCGCAAATGTTTGATTATCCGTTAAATGGTATTTGGAGGTGAATGGAAGCATCACCATTTCAAACGTTGACCTTTTGGTAATAATAAAGTGCTTTATGATTCATCAACCTGCAGATATGGTACCTTTGCCACCGGAGGTTGTGATGGCTTTGTAAATGTATGGGATGGAAACAACAAAAAGAGGCTGTACCAGGTTTTTTTTGCTCTATTTCCTTCTGCTCTAAGTTCTATTAGTGGCCTTGTTTTCTGTAAGGTAATCCATTTAATTACTGAATTGCCATTTTCTCTTCCAGTATTCAAAATATCCAACTAGCATTGCGGCACTTTCATTTAGCCGAGATGGACGTCTCCTGGCTGTTGCATCAAGTTACACATTTGAAGAGGGGGTTAAGCCGTAAGATCTATGTCTCTCTCTCAATCTTCCCTATACATAATCATTATAACCTGTCGTTCCTTTCTTCTGCAGTCATGAGCCAGATGCTATATTTGTGCGTAGCGTAAATGAGATAGAGGTCAAGCCAAAGCCCAAAGTGTATCCTAATACTCCAGCCTGATTCCCGGTTTCGAGTAGTTTTTACTTCTCCTTAATCCTATGGTATACTTTTGTTCCAGTTCTTTAGTGAACACCAAAACTTGACATGTAAACTAATTACAAAAAGCACCGACTACAACCTGTAGGCGGTCTTCACTTGAATCATGGGATGGTATTACTCTTGCAAGGTAAATTTGTTATGTATTAGAACGATGATCAGTGGTTTGGCGTCTTCCATCTTTTTCTGCTTGGCCAAAACAGAAGTACCTGCCCTCCACACGATGGTGGAACAGCCCAGGAAAGGATGTAGAACTTGACCAGAAAATAGAAATCATTGAATTCAGTAAAGAATTTGGGACAAAGATCAACAGATACAAGTGAAAGTAAATACTTAAATTATACATGTGTCTATTCCTCATGAAATGATACTAAAATAACCAAGTGACAAGGAAATTATATAAATCCTAAATTTTGCAATTAACTGATTCTCCAAATTATACAGCATTCAGGCTGAGGTTCAAGTTCAAAAACGTTAGGTTCAATATTTACAACTACAGAATATAATTTCTACGCCCCCAATGGCTGAAACTAATCCAAGTCCTGATCAATTTAGGCACTATAAATGCCCAAATTACAGATTTTATATGTTATCCAAAAAAAACAGGCAATTTCTGTTTGACCTTGACAACGACGTAAGAACAAAATAGACGTAGGTCTTCCTTCTGTCTCTTTACAAAGGCACTACACATTGAGCAGAATGAGTATGAACCCATGCTCTTGTGTAACCATTGTTCTTTGATTACCTAAATCCAGAAGGAGATGCCTGGGGACTGCCACCAGCTTGTCTCCTCATAGCTCTTGACTGAGCAAGCATTTCGTCGTAGTTCTGATGCATAAAATTATAGTAAGAAAGTCGTTCATGATATACATTTACAGGAAAGAAAAATGAACAGCAATGAAAGATTACCCGCTTCTCAAATGCATTATCCCGAGAGTCAATGATTTTGTCAGCAATTCCATAGTCTATAGCCTCCTGAGCTTGAAAATATTTAGGTCTTTGGACATCTTTAGTAATTTCTTCCTTTGATTTCCCAATTCCTTTTGCCAACAGCTCAATGTAATATTCAGTGTTCGCATCTAGCTCTTTGGCCTGTAGGCATTTTCACAATATAATTAATAGATAACAAAATAAAGGGAGATAGATACAGAATTTTTTTAAAGAACAAATAAAAGACAGAAATGGGCAGTACCTTAATCCACATATCTATAACGGCTCCACTTGATCTGTTGACCTTTGGGAGATATAATTTTGCTGAGATAGGAACAATTGAGAAACCACAATAAGAGAAGGCCATTATACAGAATTACAATAACTTCAACTTGGATAGCACCCAAGGAGAAAGAAGTAACCTAGAACTCACTTGAACACATAAGAGTGAACTACAAGAACTAAATAGAGTTCACCCCTTAGTTGTGGCATTTTTTCCATGGTCATATATAATGCATATTGCAGGAAAAATTCTCAATAAGGCTAGAGGCTCACAAAAAAATTATGTTGCTACATTCTTGAAAAATCAGAGGTGCGTTTGAATTCTGGGCTATCCCATGGTGGCCAAACATGTTCCATGTACAATACTAACAACCAAAGGGAAATTTAACCCTGATTACAACACTATCCTAATTCTTATGACAAGTCAACTGAATAACTGAGATTTTTCTAATTAATCTTCTGGCAAATACTTCTTAATAGGAAATAATTAGTTCATTTTATTAAAAGATGTCATGGACCAGAAATCGGCTTATAGTAAAAATAATTCAGTATAGTCCATTCTCCAATTATTCTCATGGACCACAGATACAATCTAAGGACCATAGAAGATGGCATTCTTGTCAGAGGTTCCTAAAAATTGCAATAAACAAGTGAAAGTGGTCACACTTCTTAATAGGAAACAATTAGTTCATTTTATTAAAAGATGTCATAGAGCAGAAGTCAGTTTATAGTAAAAATAATTCGGTATAGTCCATTCTCCAATTATTCTCATGGACCGCAGATATAATCTAAGGACTGTAGAAGATGGCATTCTTGTCAGATGTTCCTAAAAATTGCAATAAACGAGTGAAAGTGGTCAAGCAAATTCTTCCAAGAATTTAAAGAGAAATCAGTCATACTTGATGAATTTGGCTGTAAAGCCCGATAACCCCTTGTCCCAAGAGACAGAAGCATTGCTGCTTGACCATATGCCATGCCACAATTCACAGTATAGACATCTGATTTGACATACTTGAGGAACATAAATAGAAGGCATGAGTTAAACATCTGAGATTCATGGAGATAAACCCGAGCCAGCTCTTTCCTTTTTTCTTTTTTGGGGGGGGGGGGGGGGGGGGGGGGGGGGAGGGCAATATTAAAAATATTTAAAATAAAAATTA
>JANHAO010002042.1:0-30371 GCA_026873985.1 Saraca asoca | reverse complement strand
AGAATCATCAATTTCAATAAGACAAATCAAGTGGAAAATGCATATTTATCATGACAAATCATTTTCCAACACATACACAATATATCATAGATTTTTGAAACTACGTTAATATATATGAAAATCTTATTATTTAAAAGGATTCATAATATTGTATATAATACAATTATTTTATATTTATACATGGGATCATTAAGTAAGAAGGACTATCCACTCACCTTAAACACCCTTGGGAGGTAGGTCAGCTAACTTGGGTTTTTCAACTAAAGTTTTAGAAATTGGATGTTGGTGAGCTTGTTTAGTCTAAAGGAATATACCTAGATCAAATCCACAAGAAAAATTTCAACTTTCATCAACTTTGCACAGTGAGGGTTTCAACTACCCATCTTGAAAACTTGTTATAAAGTTACTATAAAATAAATTTTTTATTCTAAGATTACTCACCAGAGTCTGAAGTATCGGTGGCCAGCTCGTCATGAGTTGGAACACCACTAGTAAGCTGGTTCGGGTGTCGACCGAACAGTAGGGGAGAAAAGGAAGGAAGTTGTCAAGCCAAGCTGGTCATTGCGGAAAGGTTGCCGGAGAGGAAGAAAGGAGGGAGATGGTGATGACCAGGCTCACCAAAACTCGCCAAGCCAAAGGAGGAAAGGCCACCGGAAAACGCAGTGACAGCAGCAGCTACAAACTTTGGCCTCAACTAGAGTTGCCACGTCATCGGGAAAAGAGGAAGTGCCAGAAAAGAAGGAGGTCAACGGAGGGACGCCGAAGCTCATGATTGGACAGTGACCTTAAGGCGAACTATAGAAGATCGTCGGAGCTATAGGGAAGGAAGGTGTTGGAAGCTTTCGAGAGAGAGAGAGAGAGAGAGAGAGAGAGGGTGAAGGAGAAGCCAGTCTGAGGAAAAAAATTTATACATAAAATCAAATGAAAAAATTTACAGTTTGACCCCAAGACTTTTCATCGACTTCAAATAAACCCTCCTGAAAACTATGAAATTACAATATGGCCCAATGAAAAATTAAGATTTCTATTTTGATCCCTTAGCAACTTTTTTTGAAAGGTATTACAGTAACATCCATCGACAAATTTTAGGAATTTATATTAGCAAAACAATATTAGAGCAAATCTTAAAATATATAGTAAATTAGAAATAGACAGATAAAAAGAAATATATAACTAATAGAATTTTAAGAAATTTAAGTCCATTAAATTTGGACTTTACTTACATTAAAAAATGATTTTAAAAAAAACTAAGTAATTAAGGGAAGGTGAAAGTAAATAAATAGATAAATAAATAAATAATAGAAAAGGATGATCAAATGCCACATGGGAAGAAAGAGCGGGAAAAAAATTGGAAGCTAATGTATTTCATTAGTAGTATACTAGAAAACATATTATATTATTCTTTCTTTTTTATTAAAAGAAGAATGAGAAAAAGGAAATTACTTGTACTTTCTTTAAAGAGATAATACAACTTTAGATTACAAATTATAATATATTTAAGCATAAGCAAATTATCATCATAGTTTTACCTATTAGATGATTATATAATTACTACAATTATATTCATGTTAATTGTGAGAAAATACTATATTTTTTTTTAATTTGAGAAAATTATTACATTAATATTTTAAATTAATTAAATTTCTCATTTGAATTATTTTATCTTCCTGAAAATTTTTTTATATATTAATACTCAGATGAGTTTATTTATAAATTATTTTGTTTAAAAATTTAAGTTAAATATTTCATGCCATAAAATTGAATTATTTAATTAATAAGAGTTCATACATTATTTTAACTAATATATTATCTTCAAGAAAATATATATTTTAGAAATATTTTTTACAAAGTTTCAAAAATATTTTAAATTAAAATTATGATAAGTACACAAAAGTGATAAAAATTTTACAAAAGGAAACTATAAAATATCAAATTCTAAATTTGGTATTTAAAGACAATGTGAAAATTTAAAAAGTGAGAATTTTTAAATAGACATTATTTAACAAATCAAAATTAGATATTACTAATAATATATTAATATGTATTTTATTTTTATATAAATATAATAATTTACATATGTATAAATTATTCAATATGGGCAAAAAAGAAGATATTATGAATTAGAAGAAAATTAAAAACATTAAAATTTTTTATCCATAATTTGAAATGGAATGAAAAAGAAAAAAAATAAAAAGAAAATTAAAAGTTTTTCTCACTTTCACTTTGATGATGAGTGAAAGACACTCGTTGTATAATAAAATTTAGATAAAGTGAGTGATATAATTATTATAATATTAGAAAGATAAATAACAAATAGATAAAACATTAATATAGAAAATGTCTTGATGTAGGTAAGACGACTACTTTAGAATTATTTAATTTTTATTAACTATCTTCTTTATTTAAAGTTGTCTAAACATATAACAAGGATGACCATAATATAGTATACATAAACTCTTGAATGTAGGACATAATAATAATGAAAAGAATAAGAACAAAATGAAAAAAATCAAAAGCAAATGAGGACAAAACTAATGTCAAGAAGGAAATAAAATGAAAAAAAGGGTGATAACGTTAGGACTTAGGAGAGACAAGCGGAAAATTAAAAGAAAATAACAAAAAAAAAAAAGATGGGTTCAGGAGACAGAATAAACAAGTAAGAAGAATGATGATGGCGTGTAAGAAAGATATAAAGATAATAAAAAAAAAAAGAAAATTGAGCAATGCCCAAAAATAAGGAGGAAAGAATAAAGAAAGAAACAAAAGATAAGAGTTTCCACCTAGCATGAGTAGTAAAAATGATAAGACAATTAAGTCCATTTTTATGACTTAAAAAGATTAGTTTACCGCAACCCCAGAGGATGACTCACAACTGAGCAATGAACTTGCCTCTTTTTTCTTTTTTTTTTATCTCATCATATTAAATAACCTTTCCGTTTAAATATAACACTTCACCCTCTGTGCACGTACACAGAGTACTTTCACCTTTCTTTTTCAATTGGAAACTTTGTTATCTTTTCTTTAAGAAAAGTAAACCTTCCTTTTGTATTTCTAGACTAATCACACGCTTAAATTTTCTGCAAAGGTGAGATATTTTATCTATTTATATTACTCCGCCTCACTTCCTAATTTCTTCCTTCCTTAATTCATTTTAAGAAAAATAAAATGTTTTCAATAAATTATAATATTTGATATTTTCTTTAAATGGATATAAGTTTTATCAACACATCTTCATCTTATTTTAAGTGAGAGACTTTTTAACTTTTTCTTAAGAAGTTTTAGTTGAAAATATTTTCTTAATTTGAATAGTTATTAGTTTATGACAATATAAAATCTTCACTTACTAATATGATTGCTATGAAAAAAAAGGAATCATTTGATCGAAATGATACAACATGCAAGGGAGATTTTGCATTTTGAAAAATATTTATTTTTGAGCATTTGATATTAGTTTTAGATCTTGGAAAAATATACGTATGAATATTTTTAAGATTTATTAAATTTTATACTAGACTTGGCATTAATGGCATATAAAATTTGTTGTGAATTCTATGTACAAATGAGCTCAAAGGGCAAAATGAATGAATGAAAATGTGCTGCCATTTTGCATATGAAATTTGTATCTTGTACAATTTTATTCAGGCAATTAAAATTTTTTTATTTATCATTTTACATACAAGTTTATAAACATAAAAGAAAATAATTTTTGAATTATGAGCTTTTAAATATTGTATTATTGAGTATATTAATTTTGACTATAAACTCACTAAGGTAGGTTAGGTAGTCGCTTGTTGAGTATTCATACTCACTCTAGTTATTGAAATGATTTTTAGATACTGAAGCTGGTCTTCCTGTAAATGACCGTCCCAAAGTTTCACAACAATATTCGGTACTGGGATTTTATTATTGCTTTTGGGACATTTCACCTTAAATTTCATTATTCACTAATTTTTTATGAACACAACCCAGAGCTACTGTATTGGGCTGACATCAATTAGATTGACCTTGCACCACCAGCTAATCTTACCTGTAAGGAGATATTTCTCAACCTTGAACACCTTAATGATTGAGATAAGAGTAAATATATGTATGTGTATATGCTATTTATATGTCTGTTGCAGTAATACGTAAAATATTAAGCTATGTGAAATATATGTTTGCAAAAAATAGGTTTTTATGTATCAGTAAAAAAATTATAATAATATTGTATATTAGTAGAAAATGGCCGAATGGCCTCAGGTGTGGAAGAAAGACACTTAAAGTGTAGTAGGAATGACTTAAGAATTAAGGAAAATGAGCTTGAAATAGGAGTTTTTTGAAAAGGCCCAAAAATGTAAGAAAAACCTAGTAGTTAAGCTGAGTAAAAGATTGTTTTGGGCCTAATAGTATAGTCTTATATAGCCCAAACCAATTAACTTTGTAGCTTGCCCACTTCTTAATTGGTTTACTATATGAGGGATTTACATCCTCACATCTACAAAGATCTAAAGTAGAAATTAGAGAATAACCTAAAAAATTAATAGAAATAACATCATAAAACTTGGAACAAAATTAGAACCAAAATCAAGAAAAATTTCAACGATAGTAACCTCCTTCTATACCATATGGAGATTAATTTTAGATGATATATGAATTTCTAAAACTAAAACCCCTTGATATAATGGTACTGATCCAACCATGGATTTTTATCAATTTTTTGACCAGGATGAGAGGATTGGAAGAATGTTGCGATGTGATAAGATAACTATGATAGAATTAGTAGAATATCAATTAGATAATATGGCACACTTTTAGTATGTTCTTCATGAGGAAAAAAGAAATGTTGTAGCAGCACCATTAACTTAGGAATAGTTCCAACAGGACTTGGTAGATCGTTTTTTGCCACCTAATGTTAGAAAGGCTAAAATAAGAGAATTTAAGTACCTAACATAGGGAATGATGACAATATGCTGAGTACACCAGACTCTCTTGATATGTCAAAAAAAAAAACTAATTCTAAATGAAAGAACAAAGGCCGAAAGGTTTTAGCAAGAATAATATGATTATTTCTTTAACTGAATCACCATTATGGTCACTATTACCTACTAACAAATTCTGAACCAGGCACTTTACATTTGTCTACATTTAAGCCACCGAGGATAAAGGCACCATACTGCAATTGACATGGAACCTATCATCGTGGACCTTGTTAACTTAGATTAGAATGTGCTTTACAAGTGGACAAAGGGACATAAGGTGACTAAATGTTTAAAAATGTCATATAGAAATGCTGTTACTACCTCTACTAGCCAAGTTACCTAGAATACAGCCTTCGGGCAATCACATACTATGCTAGGTCGTGGAGTGGTAAAAGAAAACAAAGAAAATGGGCTACAGGGTCACAAGCCAAAGTTTTTTCCCTAACATGTCTAGAAGCTCAAGCTTTTAACATAATTGTGACACGTAATTTACTATTAGAGAATATATTTGGCTTCAAGGTATGTAAAACAAAAAAAAACCTACAATAGCTATTAGCAGTCACGACACTTGTAGGGGGTATGTTGCTAGCCACTAGTAAGATTAGTGAGTATGAAATAGGCTTGATAATGACCTTACCATAATAGATCCAACAATGTTAGAAATGATTGATTTTGAATGGCTATCCAAATATCATGTTTGCATGGATTGCCACTAGAAGATGTTAACTTATCAACCAAGGGAAGGTATAACATGAGTTTTCTAGGGTGAATGAGTCGCAACAACTCTGAACTTTATTTTTGACACTAAAGCCTAGGCATTGTTAAGAAAAGGATGCATCACCTAAATAATAGTAGCGAGTGACATAGAGGTTAAAGCAACCAATATGAGTTAAGTCATGGTGGTAAGTGAGTTTTAAGATGTGTTTCTTGATGAATTACTAGGACTACCACCTAGTTGAAAGATTGAGTTCATTATTGATGTAGTACCTGGAATTGCCCTGATATCGATTTCCCTATACCAATTAGTGCCTATGGAATTGAAAGAGTTGAAAGTATAATTGCAAGATTTTATGGATAAGGGGTTCATTTAGCCAGACATGTCACTATGGGAAGCTCTAGTAATGTTCATAAAGAAGAAGGAAGGATCACTACGATTGTTTGTTAATTATCAATATTTAAATAAAGTCACCATAAAAAATAAGTATCCATTGCCTTGAATAGAGGCATTGTTCGATTAGTTGCAAAGAGCCCACTATTTCTCAGAAATTAATCTCCACCCTGAATATCACCCACTAAAGATTTGAAAAGAAGACATTTCGAAGACAACCTTTTGCACACGTTATGGATATTATGAATTTTTTATGATACCTTTCAGATTGATGAATGCACTTATAGCCTTCATTAATCTAATGAATCAAGTTTTCAAACCATTTTTAGACAAATTAGTAATTCTCTTCATCATGAAATATTGGTGTACTTGAAAAGTATGGAAGAAGATGCTTAACATTTGTGGATTATCTTACAAATGCTACAAGAACACCAATTGTATGCCAAATTTTCAAAATCTGAATTTTGGATGACAAGTGTCCATTTCTTAGGTGCACGTGGTTTTATAGGACATGGAATTAAGGTAAATCCACAAAAGGATGAAGCAATTGCGAATTAGCCCAAATCCTCAACCATTACAGAGATACATAGTTTCCTCGACTTAGCTGGATTCTATCATATATTTGTAAAGGATTTCAAGATTGCTTAACATTAACCAACTTGAAAGGAGTGAAATTTATATGGAGTGATGAATGTGAAGGAGTCTTTAAAAAGGAATGCTTGACTACAACTCCTATATTAGCTTTGCCATCAAGAATAGAAGGATACACAATCTACTATATTGCCTTAAGAGTTAGTTTGGGTTATGTATTTATGTACAATGGACGTGTAATGCCTTATGCCTTGTGTCAAGTCAAGAAACATGAACCAAACTACTTGATGCATGATTTAGAAATGGCAGTTGCAGTATTCACACTAAAGATTTGGAGGCATTATTTATACCCCGTAACACATGAAATTTACACAAATCACAAAAGCCTTTAAGTATTTGATCAAAAAGATTTGATCAGATAGTGGCAATGGATGGAATTAGTCAAAGATTATAATTGTTCTATTTGCTACCATCCTGGGAAGGAAAATATTATAGCTGATGCCTTAAGCAGAAAAACACCAAGAGCTTGGGGAAAAACACAAGAATTAATGACTAAGGTGGAAGATAAAGAAGTGAGGGTATTGCTTTCCACAATTTGAGTTCAATCCACCTTAGTGGATCAAATCCAAGAAAAAAAAAAAGATCCTGAATACTTGCAAAAGAAGTAAAAAGTCTTATCAAATAATAAGACTTGCCTTAATATAGATAATGAAGGAGTAATTAAATACAAAAGATGTCTACGGGTTTTGAAGGAATAACAAGAAGTTCTAAAATAAGCACAAGAATCGACGTATATGATGCATCTAGGAGCAACTAAAATGCTTTAAGATTTGAAGGGTATTTATCCGTGGGAAAGGATAAAAAAGATATGATTAACTACGTAATTATATGCCTAACTTGCCAACAAGTGAAAGTGGAGTATGTTATGTGTATTTTTTAGTACTATATGAAATGGGTAGCAAAAGCCCAATAGACAAGTTTAAGGAGGAAAGGCCTAAACCATTCATGACCCAGCATCAAGGTCGCACAACAAGGGCACCAAATCACCAACTACAAGCTTAGAGCACAAATGAGGTAGAGGCCCCGGCTCACTAAGAAATGAACCCCAACTTGCGAAGCTAGTAGTTCGTCCTACACGTCCTTGTGTGAGCTTGACGTCACTGGCCAAATACCAGCAGCAACCCCAGAACAGGAGTCCTAGCTCACGGGACATGGCATCTTACCCAACCAAAAGCTTGCCATGGGCGAACCTAAAATAGGCACCCTTTCAGACCTAACTTGTGGGGCCAATTTACAAGAAGCAGCTTACAAGGGCCTATGAGCAAAAAGTAGACTGCAAAAGCCATTTTGCAAAAGTCGTACTTGTCAAATACATTTATTATTTTATGTAACAGATTTATAGCTTAGTAAATTATACTTGTAAGCTCTCAACCTCTATAAATAAGAGGATGAGGGAGATCATTGTAAAAGAAAAGGAAAAATACATACTAAATAGTGATAGAATCTTCGTATTGTAGTTTTGCTGGCCAAAACAGTGAAATCACTGCACAAATCTAATATAAACCACCGTGGACGTAGGGGTCACATTGACTTTGGTTGAACCACGTTAAAAAACCCTCTTTGCCTTTGTTGTTCTTCCTCTCTGTCTCTTCATCTCACATTCATCCAATGGAATTATAGTTGGGGGTTCAAGAAATGTTCTTGTTGACTAAGATTTAGGGTTTACCAAATTTCACTGTCAACATTTTGGCTCTAAAAGGAAAGCCCCAACTGCATCTCTCTTTGGTATATTGTTTAGCTGCAATGGCAAAAGGAAGAACCACTAGGAGCTCTGGTGCTGCCACTGGCTAATGTGAAGATCATGTAAAGCAGCAAGGGTTACCATTAGAGGGCTCTTCCTTCCCTGCTGTGGGTGTTTCTTTTACCCCCACAATGGGTGCTGTCATTGGTATGACACCACCAACCCCTCACCAGCCTATTGCTCTTGAGATTGACAGAGTTCAAGTATGGCACCAGCGTCAAGAGGTACTTGAAAACACAATGAAAGAGTTAGCTGATGTAGTTAGGGCATTGGCTTATGCACACACCTAAGGCATATGAAGACAAGTAGAGGCTACGGTGCCTGGAGAAGGGCTTCAATAGCCAGAAGCATGGCAAGAGAAGCCCCTCAGGGGGGAACATCTGTAAGTTGAGATTGTTCATTCGTGCAATTCATAGTCAAGGTCAGAGGTCTATTGAGCTCGCAACAATGATGATGGAGATGATCGGTGACATGAGAACTCGTGTTGAGAGGAAGATGTAAATAGAACCCATCATGAATGTAGGTCAGACCACCACTCCCATGGTCAGAGGGTGGTAGGAGTCATCGGACCACTAGTCATCTGTCTAAAACTCAAGACCCTATGATCAAAGAGCTACTTTGGAGGGTGCAACAGCTCGAAAAGTGACCTGCAGCTCAGGGCTAGCTAGACCATTACGAGGAAAGGACTTTTTTTGCTAAAGAGATTCAAACAAAGCCTTTTCCTCATAGATTTAAGATCCCAAATATCCCACAATACAATGGGAACAGTAACCCATATGACTACCTAGATGTGTTCAATGTCCAGATGGATCTTCAGATGATCAGCTCCTTGGTCAAATGTTGTGTCTTCCCAATCACCCTCAGGAGAATACCACGGGCATGGCTTAGGAATCTTCCAGTTTACAGCATTCACAGTTAGGAAGAATGCCAAGAGAGATTCCTTAATCAGCATAAGGTATTGAGAAAGCAGCTCGTACCAACATGTCATCTCACAATAGTATTCTAACAGAAAAATAAGTCACTAAAAGATTACATTACTAGGTTTAGACACGAAGTCGATAATGTAGAAAATCCCTCGAATGAAAGTATCTTTATAGTGATTTCAGCTGGACTCTACAAGGATGGGAAACTGTACGAATAACAGAAGTAATCAGGTGAAAGACTTGGGTGAATTTTATGAGCGAGTCGCCAAGGAAATCAGGTGGCAAGAAACTTTTAGCCCAAAAAGGTTTGATCAAGGGAGCGAGAAGAATGGCTACAGTAGGAATAACAGAAGTAATGGTGGGAACGAGAAAGAGAGCCAAGACAATGATTCCAGAACCTAGACCACAAAAAGGGCTAGGAACGAGTGATCTCAATGTCACGGTCATTGTGACAGCTATAGCACCCTATCAGACACTCAGGAGCATATCTTTGCAATTGAAAAGGATAAGGAGAACTTTGGGAAGCCTGCCCCTATAACAACCCCTAATAGATTCAAAAATATAAGCAAGTTCTACACTTATCATGAAGAAGCTAGACATAATACCTCGAAATGCCGAGCACTCAAAGATGCAGTTGAAGATATGATCAAGAGAGGTCGCCTACGAGACTATGTGGTGTAATTCCCTGGATGACGATCTTAATAGCCCCAATGACCACAGTGATAGCAGCCCTAGTGCCTCTGAATCTTTTTTTTTTTCAATATATGTTATTTAGATGTAAATAATGCATCCTAAATTAGTCCCATAATTCTAATGTTATCTAATTTCTAAATAAATTTTTAGGAAAGCTCAAACTTGGATTTAAATTTGGTAATCTTGCACTGTGTATTTTTCTTTCTAAAGTTTGCAAAGAAAGAAATGGATTTTTTGCTTAATATGAATAAGGCTGGGACTCCCCAAGCATTGGGATGCTATACTTTCAATCGCTCCTCTAAAATGGAAGTGATCTTACCCCTTTTTTCATCTAGAAGCAAGTTACTTTTAAAGTTGAAGGAGTCAAGTTGTTCACTAAGTAGCAAGATTTTAGTGCCGCAACTCTCTTGGTAGGAGATCACCAACCCTTCTATGACACCAGGTCACCATCTTGTGCTTGCATACGACTAACTTTAAGTGCTGTATGTATGTGACCTATTGCCAGCCATTCGAGCTAAGGCCCCTAGAGCTCATTCTAGTACTGATTGCCAGCCATCCAAGCTGATGCCTACGAAGCTCATTTCGATACTTATTGCCAGCCATTTGAGCTGAGGCCCCTAGAGCTTATCCTAGTACTGATTGCTAGCCATTCAAGTTGAGGCCCCCAGAGCTCATTCCAGTACTTATTGCTAGCTATTCGAGTTGAAGCCCTCGAAGCTCATTCTGGTACTGATTACTAGCCATTCGAGCTAAGGCCCCTGGAGCTCATTCCGGTACTTATCGCTAACCATTTTAGCTAAGGTCCCCCAGAGCTCACTCTAGTACCCAAACGTATTGCCAGCTTACCAGCTGAGGCATAACTCTCATGCGACCTATTGTTCGTAGCTCTCATACGACTTATTTAATATGCCAACTGAGGTGCACCTAATCTCCCATTGAGCACTCAAACTCATGCTAGCTAAAGCACAGTCTAAATATTCAACTTATTCAAATCAAGGCATAATTCTCATATGACTTGCCTTCCATGCGATCAGCTAGCCAGTCGACATGATATGTATCATTTATAGTTATAACTTGCTGACTTATATAAATTCATATGGTTTACTCAATATTTCATTTCATTGTCTGTTAAATTTCACTAACCAAGGTCAATTGACTCACTGAGTGCTCTTTGTTACTTGATAATTATTGAGTTGTGGTTTGCAAGAATCTATCCATAACAGCCTATGTGTTATTTTCTATAAAGCATCCAATGCGATGTGCTTGGAAGGGCAAGGAAAAATGGAAAAGTTCATTCAATGCCCCATTTAATGAGGCAAATTCAAACAATGTCTAGGATTAAATGTGAAATTCAAAAATGAAATACAAAATTAAAGGTTAAGTCCTAAGAAGTTTGGTCTTTTGAAGTTGAGCCCTCATGGGAGGAAGGGTCAACACATGAGGTGAGCATGTTGTCCATCATTTTATTATCAAGACTATTTCCTCTTTGAATTGATCAGTAGGAGGGACACCACTTGCAGACTTTGCACTTCAGTTGGAAGAAGTAACTCTTGCAGCTCGTGTAGCTCTCCTTTTGAAGCCCTTCATCTCCTTAAAAGCATCCTCCCCGAAAAAGGAAAAGTCCATATTTGGATGCGGCTCCCACAAAATGAATAGGAAAGAAGAGGAAGTTTCAGATTTCGCTTTCTCTGCTGCCTTTGTAACTAGCTTAGCAGTCTCAACCTTAACCTGAGTGACCTTCTCCTGTTTCAAAGTGACTTCCTTCTTGGTCACTTCAAGTTCTTTCTTGGCAGCCTCAACCTGCCAAGTTGTAGCTTCTGCTCGCCATATAGCTACCTTAACACCTTGAAATGTCATATCCAAGTCATGTTTTACTCTTGACAAATCCTCAATTGCTTTGTTGAGATTGGTTGTGATAGCCTCGCAACTTGCCACCTTACGAGATCTGGCTTCCTTTACTTCTTTCTAAGTGACCTCAACATTCATTAACCTATTCTCTAGTTTTAGCACCTTAACAGTAGCAGCAGCTAGGTCACCCTTGAGTTTGGCATTCCTTTCCTCCCAAGCTTAGAGCGTTTCCCCCATCTTTATCATTCCCAGCACACCCTAAAAAGTTAAATGGATTAAGTTAGATTATGAAAGAGTAAAAGAATTAAGGTAAAAGGGCATTACTTACCAATTGGCTGTGACAAGTGGCGTAGCTCATCATCCTTCCACTTAAGACTTCCTTTACTTTTAAGACTTGGGGACTAATGTGGGGTCCCAAGATTGCCCCTATATTCCTTTGGAGGAAGTCAAAATACTCCTGTGTGTTTGGGCCAAGACCCGGTGGAGGCTCCTCGACTGTGACTTTACGAGCCACCCACTTTAAAGTGGTGGCGATCCTCTTTCCTTTGTTCACTTTTCATTTCTTGGCTGGGGGCTCAGAAGGAGTCACGACCTTGGCCATCTCAGTCACTTCAAGAAATGAAGTGGGGACTAACTCTTGTGATGGTGTCTTAGTCAAAGTAGGAGGCAGCAGGAGTCGTAATGGCCTCGAGGCCTGATAAGGTTGCAGCAACTTCGAGATCTTCAGGCTCATAAGGAGGTGGCCTTTGAAGGATGAGTTTCACCATGTTCTCATAGTCTTCAAAATGTGCTGGATCAATTTCCCTAACTCCTTGAGCTCCAATCTCTCTTATGAGCTCAATGTTCAACATAGGAGGGAGCCTATAGGAATGAAAAATATCATCATTGAATCTTAGATCATTTTTCAGATCACTTATAACAGTGAATCACTCAAGTATCTTAGCTTCTTCGACTTTAAACGTTGGCTTCTCCTTGCTAGCCTTAGCTGCAAAAAATTAGATAGAATGTCAGAAATGATAATATGAATTCATGATAACTTGTTTGACCTCAGCTTGCTTACCAGGCATTAGAACAAAATCAAAGCTATTAAGAGGACATAAAGATGGACATGAAACATAAAATTAGTGGGTCTTATAATTCCTAACATTTGATTTGCCCTTGGCATCCCCCTGAAGTAAAACCTTGAAATTGGTATGCCAAGCTGAAAGGTAATAAATCCCATTCAGATAGCCTATACTCCTAATACTATAGAGGTGGCGCAAAACTCTTGTAGATGGTGGGGAAAGATTATTTCTCAAGTACAGAAGTGCAAGAGAAGTGAGCTGAGAGTAGGAGTTCAGAGTTAGTTGGAATCAATAAAGCTTCATTCTATTTAACAAATTAATGATATACGAATGAACTGGGAACCTAAGCCTAGCAGCAAGATGCTAGGTACTAACAACAGCAAACCCCTGAGGAGGATAAGTTGCATGGTCAGTAAGGGAATGTACTATGAGACAATAACCTTTAGGGAAGCAGTAACTTTCAACTATGTTCCAGAGTTTGTTCGATTCAATGGTCAAAAGGTAATGATTAAAGAATGAGCGATCTAAAGAGCTCTCAGTAACCCATTACCCCTCATTGGGGTTAGGTCAAGGAATAGGTCGTTTAGCGACCTCATCACTCCTAAAGGTCGTTTCAACTGAAGTGAATGCTAATTCCTCACTTCGAGCTGGGAGTCAGGCTCGTCATCACTTTCTATTTGGTAACTTCGACATTTATGAACTGTAGCCATCTACATAGAAGGACAAATAATTAGGCCACTTCAAGCAGACCATATCAGAAAAGCTAAAGCTTCTCTTTACAAGACAAAAAATTTCCTATGTAGTAGATCATACGTGCTTTAAGCCACCATATTAGAGACCTAGGCTATTGAAAACTTGGGAGGATAATTAATGAAGCCTATCAGACTACTGAACCTTGAGAAGATTGAAGGCTAAGCCTAATGATCTATAGCCCAAAAATCAACTAACAATTTTTAACAACAAAAAAGGCACTCATCATCGGCCTAGGCAGCACGATATTATAAACTAATAAAACATGTCACTCTAAAAGCAAAAGTCATGAGAGGGCTTACCATGTCAAAGAATGAGTTAGATTCCAGAATGGATAAGGGCAAAAAGGATTCTGGATGAGATGATTGATCCACAGTAACAATAATGATAGGACCAATGAAGTAGGAGAATGGAACTAGAGACAACTGCTCGAGAACTCGTGAGGTAGAAAGTCAGTTTTCAAAAATAAGAGGGAAAAGAGGGGTTTCTCATCTAATATCGCCTTGATGGCCCAACCGTTTGATTTAGAGACTAATTAACTACCAATAATCTGATGGTCCAGAAAATGACCGGGCGCAGCCATCGCCATATTGGGAGCCATGGGAAAATATGTGTAATTAATGCGGTGATGATGACATGTGCAAGTGAAATGATGAAATAGAAATTTGAACAATGGCATAGCTCACTGTAGTCTCCAATTTTGGCCTGCAAAATCAACTCCCAGTCCACAGAATGAACTAAGAGTTGGGGACTAATGTTATGTATGTTTTCTGGTAATATGTGAAGTAGGCTGGCAAAAGCCCAACAGACAAGTTCAAGGGGGAAAGGCTCAACCTGTTTGTGACCTAGCATCGATGTCACATAGCAAGGGCACCAGATCACCAGCTATAAGCTTAGAGCACAAATGAAGTAGAGGCCTCGGCTCGCATAGCTAGCAGTTTGTCCTACACAAGCTCGTATCACCAAATATGAGCTTGACATCACTGGCCAAAGACCAATAGCGATCCTAAAATAGGAGTCCTAGCTCATAGGATGCGGCATCTTGCCCAATTAAAGGCTCACTATAGGCGAACCTAAAGCAGGCACCCTCTTAGACCTAACTTGTGGGGCTAATCTACAAGAAGCAGCTTACAAGGGCCCACGCACAGGAAGTAGTTTGTAGAAGCCAATTTGCAAAATTCGTACTTGTCAAATACATTTATTATTTAATGTAACAAATTTACAGCTTAGTAAATTACACTTGTAATCTCCCAGCCTCTATAAATAGGAGGGGGAGATCATTGTAAGAGAAAAGGAAAAATACATATTGAAACTCTACCAAAATAGTGGTAGAATCTTTGTATTGTAGTTCTGCTGGCTAGAACAGTGAAATCACTGCACAAAGCTAATATAAATCACCATGGACGTAGGGGTCACACTGACTTTGGCCAAACCATATTAAAAAATCCTCTTTGCCTTTGCTGTTCTTCCTCTCCATCTCCTCATCTCAATTCATCCAATCAAATTGTAGTTTGGAGGTTCAAGAACTATTCTTGTTGATTGAGATTTAGGGTTTACCAAATTTCACTATCAACAAAACACTAATGACCTACTAGCCTCCATCAAAATATACATATCCTAGAATGAAAATGGGAAAGTATCACAATGGATTTCTTGATAAGGTTACATCACACCAACAAGGGGTATGATTTTAATTAGGTTATTATTGATAAGTTAACTAAGACTATGCATTTCTTACAAGTAAAGACTACATACATAGTATGCTCAACTTTTTTTGGATAAGATAGTGCCACAACATGGTGTTCTTGTAACAATTGTTTCTGATAAAGGTACACAATTTACCTTTCACTTTGGCAATCATTTTAAAATGTGATGGGTACATAGTTGAGGTTTAGTATGACATTTCATCCTCATACAAAAGGACAATCTGAGTGAATAATCCAAACTTTGGAAGATATGCTGAGGGCCTGTGCAATGAAGTTTGAAAGAAGCTAGGATAAGTACTTACCTTTCATAGAGTTTTCCTACAACAACAACTATCAAGCTAATATTCAAATGGCGTTGTTTAAAGCATTGTATGGAAGAAAATGTAGGTCATCTATCAAATGGTTTGAGCCAAGGGAAAATAAGTCAATTGGACTAGAATTGGTTATTGATGCATTGGAAAAGGTTTAAATCATTAGAGAAAGGCTTAAAGTAGCTTAAGAGTGCCAAAAGTCATATGCCAACAAGAGATGGCGAGAATTGGAGTTTCAAGAAGGTGACTAGGTATTCTTAAAAGTTTCATTCATGAAAGATGTGGAGCATATTGGTAAAAAGGAAAAATTAGCCCCATGTTACATAAGACCATATCCTATCATCAAAAGAGTAAGAAAGGTAGCCCATCAACTAGAGCTGCTTGAAAGCATGAAAACAATACATCTAGTTTTCGATATTTCCATATGAAGAAAATACATTTCAAACAAGGCACGTATCCTAAGAGATGAAAGTGCAATTAGATCATAAACTAGCTTATGGGAACAACCAATAGCTATTGTAGGAAGATAGGTCCAAAAACTTCAATCCAAGGAAGTATTGTCCACGAAAGTCATTTAGGAAGGGCATGGAGATCAAGAAGCCACATTGGAACTCAAAGATGCTATGCGAAAGAAATATTCTTAATTATTTGATAAGAATTTTGACGATTCTATAAAAAGAAACACATGCTACTGACAATTCTATACGATCTTTAGTTCTATTAAAAATTTGAGGATAGATTTTTTTTTTTATAGGGGAGAACTTGTAACATCTGTATGCAAACTTTAGGAATTTATATTAGCAAAACAACATTAGAATAGATCTAAAAAGATATAGTGAATTAGAAATAGACAAATAAAAAGAAATAAATAACTAATAGAATTTTATGAAATTTAAGTCCATCAAATTTGGACTTTTCTTACATTAAGAAATGATTTTTTTAATAAAAAACTAAGTAATTAAGATTAGGGAAAATAAATAAACAAAAATAAAAAAGGTGGTCAAATAGCATGTGGTAAGAAAGAGATAAGAAAGGAAAAAAATTTGGAGGCTAGTGTACTACATCAGCAGCGTACTAGAAAACATATTATATTATTCATTCTTTTTTTACTAAAAGAAGCATGGGAAAAGGAAAGTACTTGTACTTCCTTCAAAGAAATGATAATGATGATAATAATAATAATAATGATGATGATGATGATAATAATAATAATAAATAGATAGTGTTATAAATAGATAAAATATTAATGTAGAAAATGTCTTGGTGTAGATAAGAGCACTATTAGAGTACTTTAGAATTAATTAATTTTTATTTACTATCTTCTTAAGTTGTCTAAACATATAACAAGGATGGCGACAATATAGTATACATAAACTCTTTGATTTACGATATAATAATAATAATAATAATAATAATAATAATAATAATAATAATAATAATAATAATAATAATAATAATAATAATAATAGAGAAAGGAAAGATCAAAATCAAATAAAGGCAAAAGTAATGTCAAGAAGGAAATGAAATAAAATAGAAAAAAGAGTGATAATTTTAGGACTTAAGAAAGACAAGGGTGGAAAATTAAAAAAAAATTAATATAACAAAAAGAAGAAGATGGCATTAGGAGAAACAATAAACAAGTAAAAAGAATGATAATGGTGTATAAGAAAGATATAAGGATAAAAATAAAATAAAAATGAAATTGGCCAATACCCAAAATATAAGGTTGAGGGAATAAAGAAAAAATAAAAAATAATAAGAGTCATCACCTAGCATGAGTAGTAAAATAATAAGACAATTAAGTCAATTATTGTAACCCAAAAGATTCTTTTACTACAATCCTAAATGATGACTCTTAATTGAGTAATGAACTTACTTCTTTTTTTTTTATCTCGTCATATTAAATAACCTTTCCCTTTAAATATAGCACTTCACCTTGGGACACACATAGCACTTTCACTCTTCTTTTTTAATAAAAAACTTTACTCTCTTTTATTTTTTTATTTCAAAAAAAGAAACCTTCCTTCTGTATTTCCAAACTAGTCACACACTCATATCTTTTGTACAAGTGAGATATTTATCCAATTATATTGCTCCACCTCTTTTCCTAATTTTCTTCCTTTTTTAGTTTATTTTAAGAAAAATACAATGTTGTTCATAAATTGTAATATTTGACATTTTCTTTAAATGGATATAGGTTATACGAACTCATCTTGATCTTTTTTTGAATGAATGAATTTCTAACTTTTCCTTAAAGAATTTTAGTCGAAAATATTTGCTTAGTTTGAATATTTATTAGTTTATAACAATATAAAATCTTCACTTACTAATGTGATTATTGTGAAAATAAAAGGAATGTTTAATCGAGATGATTCAGCATGGAAGAAAGTTTTTGCATTTTAGAAAATATTTATTTTTGAGTATTTGATATTAGCTTTAGATCTTGGAAAAATATATGTATAAGTATTTCAAGATCTATTAAATTTTCGAGTAGACTTGGTAGTAATGGTATATAAAATTTGATGTGAACTTTGTGTACAAATGAGCCCAAATGGCAAAATGAATAAATTAAAATGTGGGGAGGGGGAGAAAAAGGCCCGATGCCATAATTTGAGGTGAAAGCATTATGAATGAATGAAGGGAAAAAAATGAAGGAGAGAGGGTTACAGTTGAAAGAAGTAAAAAGAAGGAAAATACTATGCCATTTTGCATGTGAAATTTTTATCTTTTACAATATTATTCAAGTAATGAAAATTTTCCTATTTGTCATTTTAAATACAAATTTATGAACATGAAAGAAAATAATTTTTGAGTTATGAGCTCTCAAATATTATATTATTGAGAATATAATTTCTCATTGTAAACTAAGGTAGGTTGGACAGTCTTTTATTAAATATTCGTACTCATTCTAATTGGTGAATTCTTTTTAGATACTAAAGCAGGTCCTCCTATAAATGGTAGCCCCAAAGTTCCACAATAATAGCCACTATTAGGATTTTATGATCGCTTTTAGGACATTTCACCTTGAAATTCATTATTCACTAATATTTGATGAGCACAACCCATATCAGGCCGACATTAATTAGATTGACCCTACACCACCCACTGATCTTGCTTATAAGGAGATATTCTCCAATCTTGAACCCCTTAAAGATCAAAATAATAATGTATAAATATATGTATATGCGTATGCTATTAATATGTGTGTTGCAATAGTACTTATAATATTAAAGTATGTGATATGCATGTATGTAGAAAATAAGTTTTCATGTACTAGTAAAAAAAATATAATAATGATGTATATTAATAAAAAATGGTTGAATGGCCTTAGGTGTAGAAGAAATGCACTTAAGGTGAAGTAAGAAAGACTTAGAAATTAAAGAAAATGAGCTCGAAGTAGGAGTCTTTTGAAAAGGGTAAAAAATGTAAGAACCTAGTAGTAAGTTGAGTAGAAAAATGTTTTAGGACTGGTAGTATAGTCTTATATAGCCTAAACTAATTAACTTTGTAGCCTACCCACTTCTTAATATAAATATGTAATATATGTTATGTTGACTAGATTCTTTTACTTTATATTAGACTGATTTAATTTATTATTATAATTCTTAGTAAATAATCTATATAACTAAATAGTGAAACTTGTTTGATAGATAATGATAAGTTATTAGTATAAATATACATACATGAGAAAGCTTGACAAAAGATATTGAACCACATTTGACTTCAATATTTCAAGAAAACCTATTCATCTGATAATTGTGGTAACCAGAAGGAAAATATACATGTTCAAAAGTGAACTATAGATGGTGTGTATGAATGGTGACAGATCCAAATAATCGAGCGGTGAATTGGTGTGTAAACTTAAAAGTATGTATATAAGAGTTTTTAATATATGCTAAATGTTATATATATATATATGTATGCTTATTACGTAAAAAGAGGATAATAATTATAATAATAGTGGAAACATTATAGGATAAAATTAATTAATAATAATATAATAAAATAATGATTTAATAAATAAAGTGAAATAATATTAATAATAACAATAATATCAAAACTTGAGTGAAATAATTTAGATTATATGACTTAGTAAATTTAAACTGTGATGATAATTGTTAAAAAGACTAGTGGAGATATTATAAAGATGTCTTCATGTTGGTCACGATCAAACAGAATTTGGGTTGTGATAACCTTACGTGTACCTTATAATTTTCTTTGCAAGAGTCTTGTATCTTTAACCATAGCCACTCAAGTATCTTTCAAATACACCAATGGCATAAGCAAAATCAAGATGCATATATATTTGAGCATATATTAGGCTACCAACAATGAAAGCATAAGAGACCACTTTTATACTTGATCTTTCTTCATCATTTTTTAGGACACTGGGCTTTAGAAAAATTCTCGCCCCTCTAAAAGAGCACATCACTTTGAGAGCTCAAAGGCATGTTGAACCTTTTTAATGTATAATCTTTCAGGCAAGCCAAGAAAATCATGGGATCTGTTATGGTGGATTTGTATGTGTAGCATGAAAGAGTCTTCACCAAGATCCTTCATATTAAAATATGTAGATAGCACTTGCTTTATCTCTATCAAAAGGCTCATATTATGATTTGTAAGGAGAATATCATCAACTTACAAGACTAGAATCATGAATCTGCCTGTATTCATCTAAAAATATATGCATTAATCTGCATCATTCTTATTAAATTTAAGAGAAGTAACAATCTTATCAAATTTGAGATACTATTGTCTAGACACTTGTTTTATACCATACATGGACCTTTTCAATTAACACACCAAGTATTATTTACCCTTATCTTGGAAACCATCTAGTTGGTTCATGTATATAGTTTCTGACAAATCACCATTCAAGAATGCCATCTTAACATCTATCTAGTGATGCTCCAGGTCAAAATGTGCCACCAACACCATAATAACTCGAAACAAGTCTTTAGTTGAAAGAAGTGAGAGTGTAGCTTTTTGACACCAGTTTGGCCTTATTCCTCTCAATTTCTGCTTAAGCATATCGTTTGGTCTTAAAAACCACTTGCATTAGACAAGCTCGCAACTAACAAGTAATTTTATGAGATCCTACACATCGTTTTGATGCATCAAAAATAATTTGTCCTTCTTAACTTTCATTTATTTTGAAGAATTAAAATTTGAAATAGCTTCTTGAAAGTTGATGGAATCATTATCATCACTAACATAAACTTGCGCTCCTACATGTATACCAGATAGTCATTTGTAATTGTTGGTCTACAAGCCCACTAGGATCTCTTTAAGGGTACTACTTTATTTATTGGACTTGGTTTCCTTTCTTCTACTAATGGAGCACTTGGCTCTCCAGCTTTTACCAATGGCTTTACCATTTGTTGTATTGGATCATCTTCTGGATCAACTTCGTACATTTAAACCATCAAAAGTGATAGTGGAATAACAACTTGTTCCTTTTGAATAGAGATGCCGTGTAATTCTTCACTCCCACTATCCGAATAGTCTTTAAAATAAATAGCACAATCTGCTTAATGAATCTAATAATAAGTGTTGAATAATAAAATCTACTACCTCTAGAGTCATTACAATATCCAATGAAGTAACCACCATTAGTCTTTGGATCAAACTTCTTTGCAAATGGATTATAAGATTTCACTTTAACCTTGCAACCTTAAACATGGACATGCCTAAGACTAGGCTTTTTCCTATACATCAATTCATACAAGTTTTTAGGTATAGATTTACTAAGGGCTTGATTTATAATATACATATCAATTTTAAAGCATCACCCCATAAAATGTCTGATAAAGTGGAATATGCTAACATACATCTCACTGTGTCTATAAGCGTGTAGTTCCTCTTTTTTGCAATCTCATTTTGTTTAGGCATTTTAGGCATAGTGTAACTAGCCTTAATTCTAAGGTATTAGAGATATCTTGCAAAAATACTAGCATGTCCACTAGTTTTATCATCTTTACTATAGTACTCACCACCTTTATTGAAGTTGATATGCTTAATTTTCTTTCCCAGCTTGAGTTCAATTGCAATCTTGAATGCCTTAAAAGCATTTAAGGATTCTACTTTTTAGTGAGGAGTTCAACCTAGCCAAATCTAGAGTAATCATTAATGAGGGTGATAAAGTACTTATATTCACTTATAACGCTCGGTATAATTGGTCCACTAACATTGGTGTGAATTAACTCTACAACATCTTATCTTCTAGTTCTCTTTCTTTTTCTAACTCTAGTAGGGAGTTTTCCCTTGATGCAATCCATACACATACCAAAATTAGAGAAGTCCAGGTTATAAAGAATTCTTTCTTTCATAAATCTTTTCATCTTTTCTTTGGAGATATGACCCAGAACCCTATGCCACAGTAGTGAATACTTTACATCAATTCTAGCCCTTTTGTTTCCAATCACAATATTTATTCAATAAACTAACTATTCCATTTCCCAAGTAGCAACTATATTCACAGGTCTAAAGTAATAATTGAAATCCAATTCCTTTTCATAGAAGGTACTTAAATAATGTCACTTAACTTTGAAACATGCTTACAAGATAAACTCAAGACTACTACTCCTATGTGCTCCTCTTTTCACTTTTCTTCCATTTCCCAATCTAACTATTAGTTCTTTATGACTTGGCTTCCTCTTGTTTCTTAGCACCTGTCAAGAATTGGTGACATGAATTGTTATGCTAGTGTCTAACCATTAAGAGTTTGATGGAACATCTACAGCATTAGACTTAAAACACACTAGAGCAAGATGAACACCTTACTTCTTTTTTCTCAATCCATTTCTTTAGCTTCAAACATTATACCTTCTTGTGCCCATAATTCTTACAGTTCCTACAATTGCCCTTGAATAGAAGTTTCTTGGGTTTATAAGGTTGCACATTCATGTTAGCCTTTTTCTTCTCAAAACTGGGTTTCCCTTTGTTCTCTTTTGGGTATGACTTATTCCCGTGCTCAAAACTTGACCCAATATGAAACCAAGTGTGCACTGTGAACCTTTCTTTTCTTCATGTCATCTTTCAAGTGACTAATGATAAAGATTATCTCATTAATAGTCCACTCAACCTTTTGGGTAATATGATGTCTTGAGAGCATCAAACTGAGCAGGAAGAAGACTTAAAAGTGCACCAAATCAAGAAACTATCTCCTAAGTCTACTTTCATGACTTTCAATTGATTATAATAATGCATCAACTTCATGATCTGCTCACATACTCCACTAACACTATCATAAGTAGTTAGTTTTCTCTAACAATAAGAGGTAATGCCCTTTCCTTGCCTTATCAAACTTAAAAAATTTGTCTACCATAGAGTCTATAAAAGCTTTGGTATTTGGAGAGTCAACAATTCTTTGCTTGATGATCTTATTTATAGTATACTTCATAGCCATTAGGAACTATCAGAGCTTGCCCACTTGTCATAAAGAGCCCTTTGCTCAATAGTAGAGTTATCATCAATCATCAACTCCTTCTCTTTCAATGCCAAATCTAACTTAGTGATTGTCATATAATTTCAATAACTTGACACAATCTTTATAATTGGTCTCATTCACCATTTTCATAGAAGTTAATTGCAAAGATAACAAAGATTGAGGAAATAACAATTTTTAAAATTAATCATAAATATCTATAATGCATGTTTAACCTAGTTATGCGATAAAATTTCTACAATAACTATGTAATTCCTAAACAATATTATATTACCAAACAAGGGCATTTAGAATTTTAGAAATACAATACTCAGCCCTAACTCTCATGCAATAGCCAATAAATTATATTAATAATATTATACCGGTAAGGTACAAATATTATTATCATAGCACTCTCCTAGATAACAGACTTAAATAATTTAATTTTCAGTAAAATTTCATGCAACTAATAGCACGATAGGTGGGTACACAATTATATATATTCATGTAAAATTAATCCAACATCCAAATAGTAATATATCACATTAGAAAATTTTCATATAGTAGCTCAACATGTAGAATTATATGGTAAAATTTTTAGGTTCTAAAGATAACAAATTAATATTCATATAAATTGGTAAAAATAAGTAATAATTTTTATATCTAGAAAAATTCTAGAAAAATGCCTAAAATTAATGCTTCAGAGAGTGGAGGTGAATGATGCTTGATACGTCATCAATGGCCACCTGCATGGTGACACATGGTTTGCATGCACCGGAAGTGTGCATAGGCATCATGTTCACGTGCCTAGGTCATGTTCATTATCTAACAGCCTACAAATCGGGTTAGATAGACCTATTTCAAACCTGAGTGCAACCTAGTCCCAATTTAGTTAATTTTAACCAATTTCACCTAAATTGTTGTGTGGGTTTTCATCCCAAAACAATTCTAATACTAACCTATCAATAATTTGATTAAAACTGGACAAAAATTGCTTTAATTTGAGCGAAAAGTTTTGAGACTAAAATTGGCATTCTTTGTCCAACATTTCATTCCAAAAATTTGATACATGCTAGTTTTCATCAAATTAAATAGTGGGTCATTAAGGTAATATGCATCTAAGGCTATCTCAGGAATCAATTTAAACAAAAAATAAGAAAATTTACTTTGATTTTGAGTTATTACACTGAAACTGAAAACAATGTTTTCTATTTATAATCTCATTGAAAATCTTTATATACTAGTTTTGATCAAATTAAATTGTGGGTTTCATTCAATGTGATAATTAGACGCAGAACCACGAATCAATTTGAAGAAAACAACATGAATTGTGTTTAATTTGATGAATATCCTTTTAGGAAAACCTTGAAAATTTTGATTTCTTGGTATTGTCTCAAGCATAATAAAATACACATATATTCTAAAATTTATTTATGCATAATACATCAACAATATTAAAAAAATTATTCTTTTAAAAAATTGTAAATTAATTTTGCTATAAGATTATGATTTTTGAAAAAATGAACTTAGCCTTTCTTGATTTCATCAATAATATGATATAAATAATTTTTAATTAAATTTGCATAATATTCAGCCAAGCAACATGATGAAATTATTGGCTTTGATACCAATTGCGAGAATTACATTACAGAATTGAACCAATTACCTGTATCTAATTTATCATGCCACATAACATAAATAAAATGCAAATTGATAACAATAATAATAATGTAAAATATTGCTTAACTTGTATAGGCTATGAATCCATTGGGTTGAATAAGTGCAAATCCTATTAGGGTTTACCACTCATGATCCTTAATAGCTTACTAGAGAATGTGTTTACTAATCTTGATGGGGAGATTGTAGGAACTGACCTAGGGTAAGAGTTGGAAACTACTTTATATATATTAACTTGACTGAGTTAAGCTAACCCATCACAAGATAGCCCAATTACAAGGCTTATATAACTAGCAGCCATAATTAGCCTAAGTGTTATATTTTGTTTCATAGTATTATTACTTTCAGATTAAGTTAATTTACAATAATTAATTGCACAATTGTGCAATTCAAGTTTTATAAAATATTCTAAACTAAGAAAGTACACAAGAAAAATCCTACTAGTTTGTCTGTAATTTTTGTATGCATTAGACTATATGTGATCTCACCTTCCCCTTTTTTGAAAGAAGAAACAAAAGGAAAAAAAAGTCAGAGGAACAAATTTCAACTTTTTGTCCTATACGATGTGGATGGGAAAACTAATTCCCTCCCTAATATCCAAATGAAAGTATTTCTCAATATAATGTTGCTTTATAGGAACCAAGGCATAGTGTTGCTAGTAGCAACATTTATTATCCTTTGTGTAATGTAGCCCTAACATGGTACAATACAACATTGACAGAGGAAACGTTTAAGGCTTGGGTTTTGTTGCCTCGTTGATGTTGCCTAGCCAAGTATAGGTATAGGTGCAGTGTGGTTAAGCATACAATTGCCGTGTAAAGGCACTGCATGAAGTGAACCCTATTAAGTCCCCTCTACTGAACCTTTTTTTTTTTCAAAATTTCCTACTTTTCTATCTCAATTTTATACACCTTCAAACTCTTCACTTTAAATTTCTTCACCCCTAATTGCTCTTTTCTTTACTTCTCCTTCTTTACCTTTTTTTTTTTATGAAAATCTTTTTCTTCACATTTACTTATTTTAAACCATTATTCCTCGAAGTTCTTCTTCTATCTACTTCCATTTTCCTTCTCCCACAAAGCTCTTTTAAGGTAAGTTTCTATGTTTTTTTGTTTTTTATTACTTTTGTGTATAATATAAATTACTTGAATGTAGTTTTTTATAGTTAAAGTTTGCTTTGCATGATCAATGAGACATTATTTTAAATATTTATCGTACATTATTCTGTATAGATTTTATTGATATAGAGAAATTAATTATCTAAATTAGACATAATGATAATGATATTATTTATTTTTTCTCTTGCTAATAGTGATAGAAGATTTAAGATTTTAACAATGGATAGTTTTAAAATTATTGTGTTAGCAAAATAATATAGGAATTTGAAAGAGATATAAGGTAAAAAAAATGAGATAATTAATTAATTGACTAGTTAACACTTTGTTAGCCTTGCTACTATATATTTTTCAGTTTTGATGTTGAAAAATAATTTTATTTGATGTTACGATCTAACCATATGTTTTTACGTGTTTGTTTATTTTGCAAACTTAAAGCTGATCAAGTGACATTCAGGATATCAAAAGATCCAACCTAACCTTAGGGTTTATTGAATTTTATAGGATCTTTTGTAAATGTAATCTAATTAGTTTTGATCCAAGTAATTTTCTAAAATAACTAAATTGAGGTAGAAATAAATCAAATAAAATTAGTTTAAAACAAATGTTTTCTAAATATATTTTTAATGCATTCTCACAAGTTAAATTTTTATAAAAAAAATTATTTTTCACTTTGTGAATCGATTCATAGAAAGAGTCTTATGAAATGTACTCGAATCAATTCACAGATTGATTCATTAAAAAAAGTTTTTGAAAATATTTTTACCAAAACATTTGAAAGCATTTTGAATCAATTAGGCAATTGATTTATAGTCTTTTATACCAGAGGGTAAATTGATTCATGCATCGATTTGGTCATGAACTTCTTCATGATCTTTATAAACTAAATCGATTTACAAATTGATTAGTTAATTATAACTACTACGAATCGATTCATGAATTGATTCAAGAACTAAAAATTAGTTTTTTTTTCAAATGTCAGTTACAACAACAATAAATACCCTTTCATTCTCATTTCAACATGTAACTTCATATCAGTTTTCTATCACTTTGAGCGCGAAAAATAGAGAGAATTCTTATGCTTCATCTTATCTAACTCTGCCTTTCAAAATCACATTTGATTAACATCTTGGATCGAATTCTATGAAGATTACACAATTGATTAATTGAGATTTTCATCTTAATTGTTGGTATTGTTTTCTATTACCTAATTCTTGATTATTTTAGGTTTCTAAGCTTAATTAGAACTGGAGATACAAGGAAGAGGTTTATCTTCCTTTGCATCTTCTTTTAGTTGTAAGGTTAATTACAATTAAGCTGAAGGTGTAGTGTTATTGTATCCATAGGTTTTACAAGAGCCCAGTGTAAATCTTATTATAAACTGGCTGTTTAGGAGCTCAATTAAAATCCTGTTGTAGTAATAAAAGAGATTGTCTGGTTGAGGATTGATTAAGTGGATGTAGACTCTATCTGTAGTTTCAAGTGAAGTTGAACCACTTTAAAATCCTGGTGTTCTTGATTTATCTTTTTGCACCTTTCTTTACTATATTTTGCAATTTTGATATAATTCTAATTACTGCAATTTTGATTTACTACATTCATGAATTAATTGTAATTCTGTTAATTATTAAACTAAATTTAATTTGATCAATAAATAATTGATTACCTAATTCTATTAATGACTACAATATTTTCTTAATCTTCTAATAGAATTTTATTGAAAAATCTAGTGATACAAGAATCCAATCTCAAAGGCAAAAAGAGTATTTTTACAAACATAAATAGGACAAGATCAGTATGTTTAGGACTCTCAGTTAGTATTAGAGCTTTGACTCTTGATACTTTTTATTTTTTCTTAAAGAGAATGGATTCTAGCTTCACATTGTTACTTGAATGTCCTCCTATGAACAAGCCACTTGGTTTTAATAGACATCACTATACCTATTGGAAATAGAAAATTAGAGATTTTATTGAAGCCACTGACGTAGACATGTGGAAAATTGTAGAAGATGGGTATAATCCACCACAAGCTCTGATAAATCCTAAGCCTAAGTCTTTATGGATAGAAGAAGAAAGAAAGAAGCACCTTCTTGCCTCTAAAGTTAAATGGATTATTTCCAACTCACTTTCCCCTAATGAATATGAAATGATTTCAAATTGCACTATCGCTAAATAAATTTAGGACACCTTAAAAGTAGCATAGGTAGGCACAATTCAGATTAAAGTATCTAAAGTGCATGTGTTAGTGTCTGAATATGAAATGTTTAAGATGGAAGAGGGTGAATCAATTAGAGATCTCATTCAAAGATTCATTGCCATAACTAACCATTTGGTGTTGCTTGGAAGAACATTTGATAATATAGACTTAGTTCGTAAAATCCTTAGATCTCTCACTAAAGAATGGCAGCCAAAGGTGATAGGCATAAAGGAATCACTAAAGATGCGGATGCCAACAATTCAGGAGCTCTATGGAAATTTAGAAAAGTATGAATTAGAGCTAAAGAGATATAAGAAAAATTATAATGACAAGAGGAAGAAAAATCTCACACTCAAGGCTACAAAATCATTTGAAACTAATGATGGAATCTAATACTGATGAAGAAGTTGATAAGAAAGACCAAATGGCACTCCTAAGCAAAAAAGTTACAAAAACCCCTAAGAGAAAAAAGGAATAAGGAAAAGAGGAAACCTATCCCACAAAAAAGGAATCAAAACAAAAATGAGCAAGAGAGTTCCTCATACACTTCTACATGCTTTGAGTGCAAAAAATTGGGACACTTTAAACCAGATTGTCCAATATTCCTGAAGAAACAGCTTGATAATGAGAGAAAGAAAAGAAAACTGACTTTCAAGAAAGGCAATCTAGCAATTTGGGATGATAAACAAGTTGAATCTAAAGATGAAGAAGAAGAAATTGAAGAAGAGGCACTTCTCTGCCTTATGACTAAAATTGATGATGAAAATGAGGTATTTAAAAATCAATGCTTCTTTTACTTTGGAGATGAGCTTAATTTCATTGATGACTATCCTAGTGATTATGAATCTAACTTTGCTGATGATAATCAAACTGATGTTTTCTATAAAGAGTTATATAATGTTTTAAAAAAGGATAAGAAAGATTTAAACCATGCTAGAGTAGAAAAAGAAGTCTTACTTGAAAAAATTTAGCAGATTGAAAAAGAGAAAAATGAGTTATATGATCTAGCTAGAAAAAATTCAGTAGATTGAAAAAAAGAAAAATTAGTTATATGATATAGCTAAAAAAGATTTAAGTGAAAATAAAGTTTGTGATCAATATGAAATTTACAAATCCAAGATAGACACATTGACCAAGGTTTTACATGGTTTCACAAATAGCAAAATGAAATTGAATGATATGCTAGAAAATCAAATTGGTTTTCAAAACAAATTCAGTCTAGGATTTAGATAGTAAACCAAGAGAAGATCAAGGAAAAATTCTAAAACTGTCAAGTCTAATAGAAAATTTAGTCATATTACATGCTTTTACTGTAATCAAAAGAGACATCATATTAAGCATTGTCCTTATAGAAATGGTACATATAAGCTAAAACCAAATAAGAAACTGGTTTAGATACTAAAAACACTTACCTCTATCAAAAACTTTGTTATGTCTGCTAACACATTTAGACCCAAGACTTTCTGGGTACCACAAATGCAAGTGTAATTATTGATTTGCAGGTATGTAGGAGAAATAAGAGTAATCTATAGTTCCTAGATAGTGGCTGTTCATGCCATATGACAGAAAACAAGGACAAGTTTATCTCTCACACACAAATAACAGGAGGTAAAGTCACTTTTGGCAATGATGGTAAAGGTAAAGTGAAAGGAATTAGTAAGGTTGGCAAATTGCCAAATTATTTTATTGATGATGTTTTGTTTGTAGAAGGCCTCAAGCATAACATGCTTAGTACTGGCCAGTTTTATGACAAGGGAAACCAAGTAATCTTTAATTCTAATAAATGCTTAGTCATAAACAATAATGACAAACAGGTTAAGCTGGTAGGTAGTAGGATTAATAATATCCATATAATAGATCTAGATTCAAAATCAAACTTAGATTCCACTTGTTTGGTTAACATTAATGACGACTTATGGATTTGGTATAAAAGACTTAGATACACTAACATGAATATCATTGGAAAAATATCTAAAAAGGACTCAGTGCTGGGATTGCCAAAATTGAATTACACTAAGGACAAAATATATGATGCGTGCCAAAAAGGAAAGTGTTAGCCTTAGAGTAATCATCTATTAAATCACTCTAAGCTATACGTTTATTTTGATGTTGAAAAATAAATTTTAGAAAATGAATTTTTAAAAACTTTTATCATTTGCAACTAACTTTGTTTTTGATTTCAGGTTACAACATAGTTTGATGC
>JANHAO010002041.1:0-30258 GCA_026873985.1 Saraca asoca | reverse complement strand
GGCTTAGTTTGACCTCAATTGGACTTGTATAACTCCAGTTATGATCAATTGAATGCACAGAGGTCAGGCTGCCCGAGATAGTATTATGGTCTTGAATTTAACTATAAATTCAGATAGCCAATTGGGTGATTCAGCCTTAGAGGTCTACATGAAAGTTGTAGAGCCATGTCTTAGATTTCCTACAAGATAAGAATCACATAAATTGGACAAGTGTAGCTCAAATTATGACCAGATTACAGAAACTACTCAAGATGGCCAAAAACTATAGTATTTTACATAATGAATCCAACTGGCATAAAACCATTAATACACACTAACACAGCTGAAAGTAAGCAATTTTGGACCTTATAGTGCTAAGTAAGAGGGTAATTAAATGTGTCAAATATTTTGTCATCAGTCATCCCTATGAGTTGAGGTGCATTCAAGACAGGCTCACACTTTTGTTTAGCTAGCAAGGAGAAATGTTGTCGATTCTACGTTAGAGCTAGTTGGAGGCAGGGCAGTAGCTTATCACCAACTTGGTTTGCTATCAAATGCCCTTACTGGAGTCCCTCACTTGAAGAAAAATCATTGCAAAGCTTCCTGCCATAGTTGGAGTTTCGATTTTGGATGGAATGAGTCGATGTTGAGCACCTTACAACAGTAAGCTATCAACAACTAGAGCAAGTTTTATGCAACACCATCGAAGTCACTCCTAAAACCAACTGTTGTCATCCTTGTTTTCTAGCTATAACACCAGCTTATAGACCTAGCCAAACCAATAGTGGCAAATGATGTTCTATTGGGTCAAGGCTGCAGCTGGTTGTTTTTATATAGTTCAAAAGCTTATTTTCAAGTTAATGTAAAGCTGAAGCTGTTTGAAGGAAAGAAGCCCCATTCACAACAATATTCAAGGAAGGTCCAAGGTGAATAAAAAGACTCTCTACCATTAGATCCCCAACAACCTCAAGCTTATGTCTTCGACCTTCATGAGCTCAATACCAAAATAAACAAAGGCTTGTATCGAAGTTGTTGTAGTTGCCTACATTATCCCTTTCAAATTTTCTCCATCCACATCATCATTTTATCAGGCACTCAGCACTGGATTAGTTGCTAATCCATTGCTTTGGAAGAAATAGTGTGGAGGTTTTGCCATACTAGCTTCGGTAACAGCATTGTGATTCCTATTTGAACAAGCTGGATATGATTTCTTGTCTTTCCATAAAATGTTTCTATTACTACTAGTTTTCATTCTCTTTTTAGGGCTAAAGTTGTATCCCTTCTCAATAGAACATTATACTAGAAGCAAGCTCTTACCCACCTAATCTAGAAGGAACATTCAGCCTAATGAGGTCATGGCACAACTTACTAAGAATACCTAACAAATATACATTATCTTGCTTGACCAAATATACATCGTCATGGTCAGCTAACTAAAGGCATATCAATGTAACTATCTCAACATTCAACTTATTAAGGCGTAGCTCTCATGTGACTTATCTCAGCATTCAACTTAGTAAGATGCAACTCTCATGTGACCTGTCTAAGCACGTAATCTCATGGTAGCTCAGGTGCATTTGTGTGACCTACCTGGGCACCTAATCTTGAGCTAGCTGAGGAGCATCCGTGCGACCTACCTAGGCACCTAATCTCATGCTATTTGAGGTGCATCCATTCAGCCTACCTGGGCACTCGTGCTAGTTAGGTACATCCAAGCAACCTACATGGGAATTCAATCTCGTGCTAGTTGAGGCGCATCTGTGCGACCTACCTAGGCACCCGTGCTAGCTGAGGTGCATTTGTGTGACCTACCTAGGCACCCAATCTCATGCTAGCTGAGGTGCATCTGTGCAACCTACCTAAGCACTCAATCCCACATTAGCTTAGTGCTCAGGCACCCCGGTGCTCAAACTTGTTACCAGTTAAGGCACTTTGATTTTCAAATTTATTGACAACCAAGAAGCATTAATATAACTGATTGATCACTCAACTTAATATTTTGTTTTACCATGATTTGCAGGAATTTGTGGTTATCAACTGAGGCACTCTCATGCTCAAATTTATTGACAACCAAGAAGTATTAATATAACTAATTGGTCATACAACTTAATACTTTGTTTTATGGTGATTTGCAGGAGTTTGTGTCAACCTACATATCATCTTCCATGATATATAGAACACCTAACATAATGTGCTTAAAAAAGCAGGAAAATTGTGAAGATCCATTACAAGCCTCACTCAACGATGTGAATGTACATAAAAATGAAGTTTAGACTTGCAGAGGCTTAGACAACAACTTATCCATTGAGCTTTCACTAACAAACTACAGCTCCCAGTCCGAAGATCGCACTGAGAGCTGGGGGGCTAATGTTGTAGGTATTTTTGGAATCATATAAATGAGTTAGTGAAAGCCCAACGGATAAGTCCAACTGGTGAAAGGCCTAGATCACCCAAGATTGAAGTCACTGGATCAGGTCTCAACTCATCAAAAGGAGAACTCAAGTCGCTGGTGACAGCACGTGTAACTTCAGGTCGCTAAAGATGAGCTCTAGCTCACAAGTCTAAGCCCCTACTCTAGCTCCCTGGTCCCAACGCCCAGCTTTAGCTCATAACTCCTTGCTTCTTAGTCCCAGCTCAACTCTCAGGTCTCAGCACCCAACTCTAGCTCGTAGCTCCCTACTCCCAACTCAGCTCTTAGGTCATGAGATGTAGCTCTCAAGTCACGAGATCTAGCTCTCAACTCTCAGGATGAGGTTTAGCTCTTAGTAATCTCAAGCACAGGTACAGAACACCAAAGTCTAGTTAGCAGCCAAAGGCACATACTTCTAACCGACAGATCAATCCCCAAAAACTGACAGTGAGTTACCTAGCATTTATTACCTAATGTAGCAGAAAAGATAGATTTATAATTTATGAAATTATATTTGTAACCTCCCTTACCTTTATAAATAAAGGGAAAAATCATCGTAAGGGCGGGGTAGAGAAGAAAAAATATATGCAGAAACTTTGCCAAAAAAATAGGTAGAGAACACAATAGAATATGGAAAACTCAGCCAAAAGTCTAGTCAGCAGTCAGAGGCACATAATTCTATCTGATAGATCAGCCCCCCAAAAATTGACAGTGAGTTACCTAGTATTTGTTACCTGATGTGGCAAAAAAAAAATATTTATAGTTTATCAAATTACATTTGTAACCTCCCCTACCTCTATAAATAAGGGGAAAAATCATTGTAAGGGTAGGGTAAAGAAGAAAAAATATATGCATAAACTCTACCAAAAAAATACGGAGAAAACACAACAGAATATGGTCAACTCAGCCAAGAGACTAAGAGAATCTTTGTAAACATATTATACTTAGCAGAAATAAAATCATCCATGCACATAGGAATCCAAACAAAGGATTTTAGCCAAACCATGTTAAAAAAACCCTTGGTGTTCCTTGTTCTTCCTCCCTCACTTCCTTACTATATCATTCCCAACTTGCAATTTAGGGTTTTCTGGACTTTTTTTGGGTTGATCGAATTTTTCCATCAACATTACCATTAACATTCTGTTCATGACTAAAGGTAGCGATGTTTTTTTCTTCCTTATTCTTCCTCACCTTTTCAACGACCCACTCATCGTCACCTATGTTCTCTTTATTTTAAGTTATGTTTTTATGTCTCTCACTCTTGTAATCGGTTTCTAATGCTTTCTCACATAATCTCATGTACATATATAGTACATATCTATGTTACTTTTGTTGATGAGTTCCTTTAAGTAGATCCATATGCTCTTTATGTTTACATAAACATAAAGAATGAATAATAAAATTAGAGAAAGAAAAAAGAAAAGAGATTTTAATATAATAAGGATGCTAAACCTTTTGCAACATGGTTTTATATATATGTATATATGTGTGTGTGTTGGCTTGCGTGCATAAGGTTGTGAGAAAAAAAAAGAATTGAGAACTCATAAGCCAAAATATGCCAAAAAGAAAAATTATACTGATTTTCGTCCATCCTATCAGAAGATTGATCATGAAACTTACATTAGTATGCATGAAATTTGAGTATATTGTTTTTGATGTTTTGGATAGTATAGGCCATATGTTCTCTTGAATTTTTCTTTTTCTTTTTTGGTTGATTTTACAAATTATTATTTTGCAGAGATTTCACCTATTTTAGTGAAGAGTTTTATTCAAATTATTCCCTAAAATTCCTATAAAGACGTTATTGTACCAATTAATTATTTATTGATGAAAGAATCTTTTACTGGACTAGGTCTTGTAGTTTTGAGGGGTTTTTCACGTTAAAAATTGTTAATCTCTTAATTTATTTTTCTATAGTTAATTTTGTGTTAGATTTATATGATCCCAAAGGGTGGGAAAAGTTTTTGGGTAACTTAATATTTTCCTTAGTGATATATTCTATCTTTTTTTCTCAACAAGTGGTATCAAATTTGATTGTTACCTTACTGTGTGTTGTGGGTATTTTTCAAACCACATAGATGAGCTAGTAAAAGCCCAATGAACAAGCCTAACAGCCAAAGGCTCAACTCAATTGGGATGGATGTTACTGAAAGCAAGGCATCAGGTCGTCATATGCGAGCTTAACTTGCCATATATGAGCTTGACTTACTAGTCAAAGGTCAGCAACGTCCTTAGATCGTTAGGTCTATCTTGTAGCTCGGGGCACATTTCCCTAGCCAGCATTAACTTGCTTGGCCAACTTGTAGACGTCAACTCACAGGGACCACTTACAATTATTTTATTATTCTTTCCTTTTTTGGAATATAGCTATAACACCCCAAATACTATAAATAGGGGTTGAGACCATTGTAAACAAGAGGAAGAAGGAGTAACCTAGACTACTCAACCAATACACACAGACACAAACACTCTGTAAACACATTCTCAAAAATAATAGTATGGTGGACGTAGGAATCAATACTGCTTGATTTTAGCTGAACCACATAAAACTTTTAATGTCCCTTTTCTCCATTGTTCTTCCTTTGCCCATTCTCTCTCTCTCTCTCTATCCACACAATCGGCTTGTAGTTTGGGGTTTCAAGAACCATTACATTAGCTACTGAATCTTGGGGTGAATCAAATTCACACGTCAACATTTTGGTGCTAGAAGAAGGGCCCAAAATTGCACTCTAGTTAATTTTTTCATTGATTTATAGTTTAACTAAAATGGCAAGAGGAAGATCTACCAAGAATTCTAAAGCTCCTATTAACCAGCCATAAGGTAACTTGGAACAGCAGTGGGAACCAGCTACTCCCATAACTGGCACTTCCACTGCCCCCATCTCAAGAAAAATTCATCGTCAACCTGGTGTTAATCTTCCTAGAACCAACAAAATACAAATGTGGCACCAGCACTAGGTGGCATTAGAAAACATCATAAAGGAGTTAGCAAATGTGGTTAGGGCACCGACATAGGCTTAGGCCTGAGGTGCACAAAACCAAGTTGGAGCTACTACACCTAGAAGAAAGCCCCGATAGCCATGCCCAGGAACCCAAAAAGAGGGGCTAAATAAACAAACGCATCAGCATGTTGACTCAGCTCGCTCCTCAAGCTCACAAACGAGATCAGGGGCCCATCAAATGTATGAGGATCATGACGATTAGAGACGTAGGAATTCGTGCCAAGTGGAGGGTTTGAGCAAAACCAGTTGGGAGTATACCTAGGGTTGCTACTTTCATGACCAAAGAAATAAAAGGAGCCAGTGATCTTCCAGCTAATGTTCTGAGACACAAAATCCTATGGTGGAAGAATTGCTTCAAAGGGTAAAACAACTAGAAGAATGCCCTTGATCTCAGGATAGTCAGGACCACTATAAAGAGAGGACACCATTCATTAGAGAGATTGAAGCAAAGCCTCTCTCGTGCAAATTTAAAATCCCAATGATTCTGCAGTACAATAGGGATGGCAACCTATATGATCTCCTAGATGTGTTTAATATCCAAATGGATCTTCAGACGACCAATTCTTTGGTCAAATGCCGTGTCTTCCTAGTCACTCTTGGAGACATACCCTAGATGTTGCTCAAGAGTCTCCTAGCTAGCAGCATTAACAGTAGGGAAGAATGTCAATAAAGATTCATCAATCAATATAGAGTGCTAAAAAGGTAGCTCACACCATTTTGCCATCCCGCAACGGTCTTCCAATAGAAGAATGAGTCACTGAAAGACTACATCACTTACTTCAGGCACGAGATCAATAACGTGAAAAGCCTTACAAATGAGAGCATATCGATGGCAATCTTGACAAGACTCCGAAAAGATGGTAAGTTGTATAGAAGCATTTACAAGTCTTTGGTAAAGGACGTGGGAGAATTTTATGATCGAGCTATAAAAGAAATTAGATGGGAGGAAACTTTCAGCTTTAAAAAGTCCAATCAAAAGGATTAAAGCAAATAGCTCCAGCCAAAGTAAAAAGAGGAGTAATGGTGGAAGCGGCAAAGAAAGTCAAAAGGTTGACTCTCATACTCAGATTACAAAGAAGGCCAGAAATGAGTGACCTTTGTATCAAGGTCGCCATAGTAACTACAGCGTCCTATCTGACACTCAGGACAAAATCTTTGCAACAGAGAAGACTAAGGAGGATTTTTGGAAACCCACTCCCATTAAAACTCCTAACAAGTTCAGAAGCAAGAGTAGACTTTGTGCCTATCACAATGAAGTAGGGCATTACACTTCGGACTATTGGGAACTCAAAGACACAATTGAGGATCTAATTAGGAGAGGTTGCTTAAAAGACTACGTGGTGTGACTTGTGGGCAAATAACCTCAGTAGTCCCAGTAGCCAGTTCAGTAGTAGCGCCAACGGACTCCCAAACAAGAAAAGACACCTGCAATGAAGACAATATTCACTATCCATGACAGACCCCACATTGCTGGTACCTCAAATAAATCACATGAATGCTACGTGCGTGAAGCAAACCACATCCTACTTATGAGTCATGGTGATTCTGAGAAACCCGCTAAAAAAGTAAGGATGAACTCAAGTTGCATCACCTTCACACATAAGGATGCACGAGGAATATGGTCCCCCCATAACAATGCATTCTTCATCCAAGCAAGAATTAGCAATGCTGAGGTGCAGAGGATAATGATCGATACAAGCCGCTTAGTAAATGTCATGTATAAGCAATATTTTGACCAGATAGGTCTGAGCACAAATTAGATAAGGCCTTCCCTATAGCCCCTTTATGGTTTCACTAGAGATGCAATATTACCAGTGGGATAGATCAAGCTTCCCTTAACTCTTAGAGAGCCAAATCGCCAAGCCACTATCGAGGCAGACTTTTTAATTATAGATTGTCCCTCAGCATATAATGTGGTACTAGGGCAACCTGTGATGAATAATCTGGATATGGTCACATCAACCAAAATGCTCACTATCAAGTTCTTGACCTCTAACAAAGTTGGATGTGTATGAGGAGAGCAACACATAGCCAAATGCTACTATGAGAAAGTAGTCAAGTTAGGAGTAAAAGGGAAGAAGATTAATGTGGTTTCTAACGGAGACCAGCAAACTGGAAGCATGGCTGGAGTTAGCTACGACCTTGATCCCTGTAAAGTAGACGTTGATAGAGTAACTGGTCCAATTGAAGAGCTCAAAGACGTGCGAGTCAGCAAGGCAAATGCTGAAAGATGTCTCAAGTTAGGAAAAACCTTGTCACCAGACACAAAAACCCAGCTTGCTAAATTTTTGAAAATGAATTTGGATATCTTTTCTTGGAATCATGAAAATATAGTGGGGATTGACCCAGAAATCATGTCACATAAACTTAATATCGATCCCTACCATAAGCCAGTGCGCCAGAAAAGGAGATCCATGACCACCAAATGTTATGTCGTTCTTAAAGAAGCGGTCAATAAACTCCTAGTCAATAAGTTCATATAGGAGGCTCACTACCCAACCTTGATAGCAAATCTGGTGCTTGTGAAAAAGAAAAATGGGAAGTGGAGGACTTGCATCGATTTTACAGATATGAATAAAGCATGTCCAAAGGACAGTTTTCCCTTGCCAAGAATTGATTAACTCGTAGATGTAACTGCTAGTCATCAACTTCTCAACTTCATGGACACTTACTCAATATACAATCAGATACCTATGTACCCACCAGATGAAGAATACACCTCATTCATTACCGACCGCGGGTTGTATTATTACAAAGTGATGCCTTTTAAATTAAAAAATGCAGGAGCGACCTACCAACAGTTGGTGAACATGATGTTCAATGAGCATATTGGAAAACAATGGAGGTAATGTAGATGACATGTTGGTGAAATCTGAATGAGTCATTAATCACGTGCGTGATCTTGGGGAAATGTTTGAAATCTTGAGAAAATATCGAATGAAATTGAATCTACACAAGTGCACGTTTAGGGTAGCTTCAGAAAATTCCTTGGTTTCATGGTCAATAATAGGGGAATTGAGGCAAATCCTAAAAAAATCAAAGCGCTTGTTGACCTGAGGTCCCCAACTAGAATCAAGGATGTATAAAGCCTTAATGGCCTGGTTATAGCACTCGACAGATTCATCTCAAAAGTGATAGATAAATTTATCCCCTTCTTTGATGCACTAAAAAGGGTAAAACATTTTGAATGGACTGAGCAGTGTGAGATTGCCTTCCAGCAATTAAAGGAATATATGGGTTAGGCTTCGCTCCTGTCCAAACCAAAAAAAGGCGAGAAACTCGTTGTTTACTTGGGGGTGCCCTAGCACACCCTCGGTGCAGCCTTTATGTGGGAAGAAGTTCGAACACAATTTTTGGTCTATTATATGAGCAAAAGGTTATTGGATGCTCATATGAGATATACCCCGATGGCAAAGCTAGTTTATTGTCTTGTGGTTACATCAAGAAAGCTAAGACCTTATTTCCAATCATATACCATTGAGATGCTCACATAATTCCCCCTAAGGAAAATCTTGCAAAAGACAGATTCCTCAGGTCGTCTACTTAAGTGGGCGATTGAACTAGCCCAATTCGAGATAGAATATAAACCAAGACTAGTAATAAAAGGGCAAGCCTTGGCAAACTTCATCACAGAATTCACAAGCCCCGCAGAAGAAGAAATAAAGGTCCTAGAGGTTCCATACTGGGAGTTGTATGCAGATAGATCTTCAAGTGAACAAAAAGCTAGAGCAGGAGTGCTTCTTATTAGTCCAGAGTAACACAAAATTCTCTGTGCACTAAGATTTGGTTTTCAGGCTACAAACAATAAAGTTGAGTATAAAGCATTATTGGCAGGGCTTCACTTGGTAAAAGAAGTGAGAGTTGAAAACCTCAGAATATTAGTGACTCACAGCTTATGGTTTGCCATATACGGGGCGAATATCAAACATGGGGAACAAAAATGGCCATCTATCTTCAAAAAGTTTAGGCATTGCTTGGCACCTTCCAACAATATGAGATCAATCAAATTCCTCAAACTTAGAATACATATGCAGATGCACTAGTTCGCTTCACCACAATGAAAGATGCAAACTTTTTGGGGGCGATCCGTGTTGAATTCCTTCCATCACTAAGCATCGAGTAGAAGGATGTTGTAATGACAATGATTGTAGCATAAAATTCATGGATGAAACCAATTCTGGAGTACCTTCGAGGTGGTGAGCTACCACAAGACAAGATAAAAGCACGTAGTCTATAAGCTTGGGTAGCCGGATATTGCATATGTGATAATAAGGGATATAAAAGGGGATTTTTGACTCCATTACTAAGACACATAGATGGCCACAATTGTGAAACTGTCTTGAAGGAAATTCATTCCAATCATTGTGGGAATCATGCTAGGGGCTGTCTCTAGCCCAGAAAGCTCCCCGACAAGGATATTATTGGCCTATAATAAAATAAGATGCTGTTGACCTTGTGAAAAAGTGTGATAAATGCCAAAGATTTGCCAAGGTCCCATGAGCTCCACTAGCTTACCTACAACAAATGATTAGCCCATAGCCCTTTGCAATCTGGGGCATCGACCTAATTAGATCGCTCTCAACTGGTCGCACGTAATACGAGCATGCAGTAGTGGCTATGGGTTATTTTGCTAAATGGGCAGTGGCAAAAGAGCTAGCACAAATCTCTTCTTCAAAAATTGAAACATTATTTGCAGGTTTGGAGTCCCACAATAGATCGTGACTGATAACGAGACCCAGTTCAACAACGAGCAGTTCATCAAGTTCTACAATGACCTCAAAATTAAGAAGAGCTTCTCAGCTGTAAACCATCCTCAAGCAAATGGACAAGTTAAGGCTATTAACAAGATCATCGAACAAATCTTGAAGGAAAAATTAGAGGCCAAGAAGGGAGTATAGGTAGATGAACTACAGAAAGTACTTTGGACAACCAGAACCACAGCTCGAAACACAATTGGAGAGACTTCCTTCACAATGGTATATGGATCTGAAGCCATGATCCCAGTAGAACTTGAGATAGCAATGCAGCAAAAGACCACCTTTAATCTAGAGGATAATAATCAATTGCTCACTGCAAACCTCAACCTCACAGAAGAAACTAGAGAGATAGCTCATCTCAAAGTCACAGTTTATCAACAAAGAGTCATGAGGTATTATAATAGAAAGGTCCAAGTTTGAAATTATAAAGTTAGTGACCTCATACTGCACCTTATTCTACCCAAAGCTCGCAAGTCTAGTCATGGGATGCTAGGTTCGAACTAGGAAGGTTCATACATGATCAAAAAAGATTTGGGCAATGGAGCTTATTTCTTGGCAAATATAGATAGAGCTGAATTCCCGCGAACTTGGAATGCTCAGCATCTATGCCTATATTATCAATGACTTTTAGCTTGCCCCTGTTTCTCCTATAACACATATTAATGAAAGCACCCAAATTCCTTTTTGAAATCACTATGTTTACATTTGTGCTTATTAATTTCTGAGCAAATTTTTTACAAAGTATTATACAGGAAGCAAGCTATTATTTAAGGATCAATGAGTCATGGTTTGTTAGCTGGGGCTTACTCAAGTCAACCAAGAAGTCATCATTTATAACTTAACTGGACATTCATCTCGACTCAAATAAAAATCCGGGTCACTATACGTGATAGGTAAGGCACGACCTATCTGGTCACACTACGTGATAGCTGAGGAGTGACCTACCTAGTCACAATATGTGATAGTTAAGGCTTGACCTACCTGGTCACTATATGTGGTAGTTGAAGCGTGACCTACCTGGTCATAATATGTGATAGCTGAGGCATGACCTACCTGGTCATTATATGAGATAGCTGAGACGCGACCTACCTAGTCACTATCCATGAAAACTGAGGCACGACCTACCTAGTCACAATACATGATAGTTGAGGTGTGACCTACCTGGTCAAAATAACGTGATAGTTGACATATGACCTACCTGGTCACTATACGTGATAGCTGAAGTGCAACCTACCTGGTCATGGCTCGTGCTAGCTGAGGCACATCCATATGACCTACCTGGGCACTCAATTCATACGGGTTAGGGTATATCTATACAACCAACTGGGCTTACAACTTGGCATATATATCCTTCAATGCATGACTTGCAATCTTATGTTTATTTATCTTAGCTAATGAGCTATCACTTTTGATTTGCAAAATATTTATACTTGACTAACGATTGTTGAATTATGATTTGCTGACCAAAGTGTCATAAGTAATGTACACAGTGTTCAAACTATGCACAACCAAAGAACAAGGCAAGGATGTTATAAAGCAATTTAGTAAAGCCTCCTTTAGTGAGGTGAATTCACAATTTCAAGTTCAAAAATGAAGTTCAAAGAATTACAAAATCATGGCCTACGAAGTAGGCTGGTCTTTAGTAGTTGAGCTCCGATGGCCAAAAAGATCGATGTATGGGACGAGCAAGTCATCCATCACTTGATCATCACTGGCCTCAACGGCTTGTGAGCTACTCTCTTTTTGGATATCACCCTGAGCAGAAGGAGCACCACCCTTGCATTGTACATCCTTATTGGGAGATATTATTCTCTTCTTCTCCTCAAAATGTTTAATAACCTCAAAGACATTCCCACCAAAGAAGGAGAAATCCATTTGTAGGTGATTTTCCCATAAAATGAATAAGAAGTTTGTGGAAGTGTCATCTTCCACTTTGGCGACCAGCACAACAGTCTCCTTCTTTGCTAGAGCAACATCTTTTCTGGTCGTATCTTTCTCCTTCTCATCTACCTTTGCACACTGCACCATTGTATCCTGCTTATCATTCACCCTTGCTAGCTCATCAGTTACTTTATTAAGTTTTGAAGTAAGACTAGACTTAGTGCCCTTGTGATTTTCTACCTCACAAAATAGAGCTTCCTCGGCTATTCACTTGGCAGCCTCGGCATTTCTTGCTATGTCTTCCAACTTCGATGCTTTAGCCCTTATGGCAACCAAGTCATCCTCAAGCTTCTTTTTGTCCTCCTCCCAAGATAGAAGCTTGCTCTTTAACTTTATCATCTCAAGTATATTCTAACAAAATAAATAATGAAGTTAGCCTACAAAGTAGTAAAAGAACTAAAGCAAAGGGACTTAGCTTACCAACAAGCCATGACGAGTCATGTCGTCCATCAAGACCTCATTGGACACTTCTGACTCTAACACTTTGATACGAGGCTCCATAATCAAATCCATATTTTCCCTAAGAAAAACAAAATACTCCCTCACTTTGGGATAAGGGCCGTCAGCTCACTTTTCAGTCCCAGCCTCAAACGCCACCTCCTCTGTGGAGATAACAACCTTCTTCCCCTTGTCTGTTCTTTACTTTTTGGTAGGGGGCTCAGATAGAAATGGGACCTCGATCACTTTGACCACTTGTGGTTATGAGACAGGAAACAGCACCTACAAAGTCACTACTACCACAACCAAAGAAGTTTCACTTACAACAACAGAAGCAGTAGTAGTAGTAGAAGTCAATGAGGTTGCTATAGTAGAAAGGTCAACAGACCGAGTCCAGGATCAGGGTATGCGAAGATTAAGCTTTTTCATATCCTCATATCTTTGAAAGTCTATTGGGCCGACCACCCTCACTCGACAAGCTCTGAGGTCTATGGAAAAGTCGAGAAGCTCGACATTCAGAGCTAGAGCAAGCTAATGAGAACGTAGAAGCTCTTCGTCAAACTTATGGTCATTTTTGAGGTCATCAATTGCAGCAAATTGATCCAATACCTCAACCTCCTCAGCCTTTAATGTCGATTTCTCCTTACCAGCTCCATCTGCAAGACAAAACAGAACATCAAAACCAAAAAAGATAAATATATAAATACATGAAAGCTTGTATGGCTTTAGCTCGCTCACCGGGAGTAAGGACAAAACTAAAGTTGTGAAGATGATGCAAGAACGGATAGGAAACATACCCCACATTAGATTTGCCCTTTACATCACCTTACAGTAAAATTTTCCTATATTTGGTCTGTTGAGCTAAAAGATAATATATTCCATCATGCATACTAGTGCTCTTTAGGCTATAGAGGTAGCATAACACATTTGCATAAAGGGGAGGAAGATTATTCCTAAGGTAAACAAGTGCGAGAGAAGTAAGTTGATAATAGGAGTTCGGGATAAGTTGGAATGGGCAAAGCTTTAATTTCCTCAGTAATTCAACAATATAGGGATGAATCAAGAACCTAAGTCCAGTAATAAGATGGCGGGTAATAATCATAACAAATCCTAAAGGAGGACAAGGTGTGTCATCGCTAGGTAAGGGCACCATAATGCGATAGCTCTTTAGGAAACAAAAATTTCAACTATGTTCTTAAGATCATCAGCCCTGATGATTGAAGGGTGATGCCTAAATAACATGTCAATCAAAGACCTTTAACCTTCAATAGGGTCAGGATGAACAACGAACTCCCCAACGATCTTGCCATTTTTAGAGGTCGTTTCGTTAACTCCACACTTCAAGCTAGGGAATCAGGCTTATCATCAATAGTCCCTATCAGGTGACGATGACATTTATGAGCTCTAACCATCTACAAACAAGGAGGAAGAATGGTTAGGTCACTGTAAGCAGACCATACTAAAGAACTAGGGCTAACAGGGAGGTTTCTTATGCAACAGGCCATGTAAAGCCTCAGGTCATCATGTCTAAAACCCAAACCCAAAAGGCTCCATAAATAAATCCATCAAGACACTACACCCTGGGAAGTTAAAAAATAACAGTCTATGATCCTAAAATTAGTAGGTAGAATCTCTAGTAACTAACAAACATACATTCCCAAAGCCAAAGAAACAAAATGCTAGAAACCCATAAAACAAATGCATTCATAAGAAAGCAAAAATTTAAAATCTAAAGCTTACCATGATGAAGGAATAAGAATGGTTCTGAAGAAAGAAAGAACTCTGAAGCAAAGACAATTTCCAAAAATTTGAGATCCAAAGGATATTGTTACAAGCATGAAACATAAACGCAAAGAATAAAGGCGACAATCTGAAAGCTTGAGAAACAAGGAAAACGAAGCATCAGCTTTCAAAAATAAGAGGGAAAAAAGGTTTTTTCTAAACTTATATAACTCAATAATCTCGCCGTTGGATATAGAGAATGATCAACTAACCTCGATCCAACGGTTCGGTGGATAAAAAGAAATAGTTAATGCCACACTAACAGTTATGGAGGCGTGCATGTATTAAATTCATGATGATGGTATGGTTAGGCGCAGATAAAATGACAACACAAAAGTATAAATGATTATATAGCACACCATTAACCATCAACTTTTACTAGCAAGCTATAGCTCCCAGCCCGCAAATCACGTTGAGAGCTAGGGGCTAATGTTGTGGGTATTTTTGGAACCATATAGATGAGCTAATAAAAGCCCAATGAACAAGCCCAACAGTCAAAGGCCCAACTTAACTGGGATGGAGGTCATTAAAAGCAAGGCATTAGGTCGCTGAAAGTAAGGCATCAGGTCGCCATATGTGAGCTCGACTTGCGACTCAAAGGTTAGCAACGGCCTTATATCATTAGGTCTATCCTACAAATCAAGGCATATTTCCCCACATAGCATCAACTTGCATGGCTAGCTTGCATGGCCAACTTGTAGATGTTAACTCACAGGGACCACTTGCAATTATTTTATTATTCTTTCCTTTTTTGGAATGTAGCTATAACACCCCCAAACACTATAAATAGGGATTGAGACCATTGTAAACAAGAGGAAGAAGGAGTAACCTAGACTACTCAACCAATATACACAGACATAAACACTCTATAAACACATTCTCAGAAATAACATTATCATGGATGTGGAAACCAATATTGCTTGGTTTTAGCCAAACCATGTAAAACTTCTGGTGTCCCCTTTCTTCATTGTTCTTCCTTTGCCTATTCTTTCTCTCTTTCTCTCTCTCTCTCTCTCTCTCTCTCTCTCTCTCTCTCTCTCTCCGCACAACCAGTTTGCAGTTTGGGGTTTCAAGAACCCTCACGTTGGCTACTGAATCTTGGAGTGAACCAAATTCACATGTTAACACTGTGTAACTAAATGGAGGAGAATTTAGATGCACAATGATTAAATTAAATTCTTCAAATTATTCATATCAGAAGCCTACAATGGAAGACTTATTATAATACAAGGATTTGTTTGACCTCATTGAGATTAAAGGTATTAAACCTATTGAGAAAATTGATCAGGATTGAAATAAAATAAATAAGAAAATTGTTAGTTTGATTAGGCAATGATTGATAGTAACATATTCCATCAAGTGTCTACTGAAATTAATGCTCATGAATTATGGGCTAAATTAGCCAGTTTGTACAAGTGTAAAATTGTACAAAATGAAGCCTTTTTAATTCAGAAGCTAGTGAATATGAATATAAAGAATAGTGTTAGGTGACTGAGCATCTGAGCAACTTTCAAGGTATAATGAATCAGCTGACTACTTTGAGTATGATATTGGATGATGAGATGCAAGCATTGCTATTACTTAGTTCCTTACGTGATGGTTAGGAAACTCTAGTTATGTCTTTAAGCAATTCTACTCCAAATGGGAATGTGACACTGATGATAGTGAAAGATAGCATGTTGGATGAAGAAATAAGGAAAGAACATGGGACTTTGATTCATTCAAATGCATTAGTTGTTAGAGATGCACGTGGGAGAAATCAGTACAAAAATTCGGATAATCATAAAAAGTTTAGAGGAAGATCACAGTCTAAAAATAGAAAAGACATGAAGTATTTCCATTGTAGAAGAATAGGCCATATTAAAAAGAATTACCAACAGCTGAAAAGAGATAAATCGAAGGGATGCAAATTGCTATTGAAGAAAGTTAGACATGTTCTGGATATCTACCTCGGTTTGCTCTCTCCTAGAGCATTTGATGATATGGGTTTTAAAAGCTACCATGATAAAAGTAAATGGAAGCTAACAAAGGGGTCTCTCATTATGGTTAAAGGTGAAAAGATTAATTTTTTTACCAAACAACAGTAATATTGTGTAAAGAAGAGGTGAATGCTGCTAAAGACTATTATGTGATATGGCATATGCATTTAGGTTACTTTGTAAGAAAGAACTTGATATGCTGGCAAAATAAAACTCCCTTCCTATGAGAGGTATGTCTCTCTAAAAAATTGTACTCATTGTTTGACTATAAACAACATAGAACTTTGTTTTTTAAATCCCCTCTGCATAGGAAATCAAATATTCCTGATTTAATTCATATTGATGTATGTTCTATGGATTCAAAAACTCTTGGTGGTGTTGTATAATTTGTTACATTTATTGATGAACACTCTAGAAAAGTTTGGGCCTATCTTTAAAAACTAAAGATCAAATGTTCAATGTTTCTACTAAATTTCATATGCATATTGAAAGAAAAACAAGAATGAAATTGAAGTGTGTTCGAGCAAATAATGATGGTGAGTACAAGGGTCTATTCAAGAAATATTACAAAGATCATGGCATTAAGCTCGAGAAGATTGTCCTGAAGCATCTTAACAAAATGAGGTAGTGAAGAGGATGGACCAGACAATTAATGAAAACTGCAGTAGATTTGATTAACATTTCTACTTTAGTTCCTTTTGATTATGATGTTCCAAAGAAGGTGTGGACTGGGAAAGAAGTCTTATACAATTATTTGAGAGTGTTTGGCTGCAGAGTATTTGTGCACATTCCAAGAGATGAAAGATCTAAACTTGATGGCAAGACTAAACAATATGTTTTCTTGGGTTATGGTTATGATCAATTTGATTACAGATTATGGGATCCAATAGATAAGAAAGTTATTAAAATTCAAGATGTAGTGTTCTTTGAAGATGAAACTATTGAAGATCTTGACAACACTGAGAAGCCAAAGCCAATAGACACTAGTTATGTAGATTTGAGTCCTAAACCTCCCACCATGGTTATTGATGATCACAGGGGAAATACAAAGGTTGATGATACTACACCTCAATCTGAGGTATCTAATTTTTTCTTAACAACCTCTTAAGCCTTAGTTGAGAAGATCTATTAGAGAACACCATTCTTCCTAGAGTTATCCACCTAATGAATTTGTGATGTTCACTAATGGGGGAGAGCCTAAGATGTAATATCCAAAATTTTCTAAAGTTAATTTCGACAATAAATGACTTTTTAGGAAAATCTGAAAAAGGTAAATTTGAAATTTTTGAGAATTTCAAAACTATAATTTGGGGCTATGAGGAGTCCGAATACATTATAAATAGATCATATGAATTTTAGGAATTTTTAAATAATTGAAGTTTCAATTATAGATGCCCAGAAAATTAAATTCATGTTTTAGGATTTAATATCCAGAAAACTTAGAAAAGATCAAAACTAGGGCTACAAGTGCCCAGCAAGGGTAAAATTATAATTGTCACAAAGGTAATTAATTTAACTAATTTCTGATAAAATTTTCTAGCTACTAGTGATTAGTGAGTACATTAATTTTAGATACAAAGAAGAGGAAATAGAGAAAAATGCTAAAAGAGGAATTAATTTAATTAAAGTCAAAGTTGATGATTGACTTTTTCTTTTCCCATTTTGCCCTCCATCAGCAAACTTCTTCTTCTTTTAGCCAAAACCGATTGCATTACAACCTATGCAATTTTCTATTTCTTTTTCACCAGGCTTGAGTTTTTTTCTCTCTCTACACTCATTTTCTCTCCCTGAGTAAGTCCTTCATCTTTTCTTATTAATTTTTCTTATTTTAATAGAAAAATCTTCTCTTTTTCTTTAATTTGACATCAAAATCATATTGATTCACTAAGTGTAACTTGAGATATGAACTTTTGAAGTTTATAGTCATTATTCACATTATTGTTCACTTTAAGAACCTGTGTGATTTTTTCTTTTTTTTGAAGTTTTAGGGCTTAAATCTTGTATATTTAGCTTGTTTCTTTACCATAAAGCCATAATTAAATGATATATAATTGTTTGCTAAAAGAAAAACCTAGAAATAGCTAAAAAGATAATATGCTCTTCTCTTTGTTTATGAAGAGTATTGAAGATTTTTTGTGGGATCAGTAATGATCTTGTATTTTCAGTTTATATGTGAGTAATTCTTACCATTCTTATGAACTATAGAGTGTTTATTACTTGTGATTTTTTTATTATTGGTGCAAGTTGACAAAATAGGCTTTTTTTGTGATTTTGTGGTAAAGTTGAGACTAAATGGGTTTAAAGACATAATAACTAATTCTCTATTGAAATAATTGAGTTCTAAGCTTGTTGGTCATGATATCAATAAAATTAATAACATGAAAAAAGAGATTTGAGCAAGTCTTTTGCTATAAAAGACTTGGTATTGGTCCCAAAAAATAACTGATCTTTAGATTGGATTTTACTTAAATCACAGCGGAAGTCTTTGAATCTCTTTGGAGATTTTTTTAACAAGATTACCAGAGTATATTTATTGGTAAACAAATAATTTAATTGTACTAATTAATTTAGAATTATGCAGAATGCAAAACCAATTAAAATAGAATATCAGTGTAGTAGAATTTAAATTGTAGTAATGTAAATGTAGAAATATAGAGAACACAAACATTTTTAGAGTGGTTCCACTTCAACTAAAACTATAGTTGAAGTGTATATGCACTAGACTGAATCCTTAACCGAATGGTCATTCTTTTATTTCTTAACCACAAGATTTAACTAAGCTCTTGCTAGCTAGTTTACACACAATACTTAATTGGGCTCTTGCTAACCCAGTTAGGTACAAAACACATTACACCTTTAACTAATTATGATTAACCTCATAATTAAAGAAAATGTAAAGGGAAGATCAACCTCTCCCTTTGTATCTCAAATTTTTATCAACCTAGAAATCTAAAACTGAACCAAGAATTAAGAATAGAAAATACAATATCAAAATTAAGATGTAAATCTCAATTATCTAGTGTGTGTGTGTGTGTTCTTCATCAATTTGATCCAAGATCTTTAATCAAAAGATATTTGAAAAGGTAAAGGTAAAGCAGTTATAGCTTTGGTTTTCTCTTTATTTTCCATAGTTGCTAATACGAAAAGTGTTACATTTGAAATGAGGCTAAGTCATATATGTAGTGTAATAATTGACATTTGAAAAATAACTAACTTTCTGACTATGAGTCAATTCATTAATTGATTTAGAGTTATTATCAACTAATGAATCAATTTGTGAATTAATTCATATATGAAGATCATAAAGAACTTCATCACCGAATTGATTCATGAATTGATTCACATTATTACATAAAGAAGTCATGAATCGATTACCTAAATGATTCAGAAAATTTTCTAAATTTGGGTAAAAACATTTTGTAAAACATTTCTTCATAAATCCATTACCTAATTGATTTGAGTACATTTCACAAGATGTTTAGTGAATCAATTCACATAGTGAAAAATAGTTTTTATAAAACTTGTACTTGTAAAAAAGCATTTGAAAACTTAATTAGAAAAACATTTAATTTTAAGCTCATTTCACTTGATTTATTTCTAGCTTAATTCAACTATTTTAAGAAACTTATTTAGATCAAATATATTAGAACATACTTACAAAAGATCCTAATAAAATCAATAAAAATACTATCTCTAATGTGGATCTCTTGAATGTCATTTGATTAACTTTGAATATGCAAAATCAACAAATACTAAAGACATATAGTTAGATCTTGACATTAATCAAAATTATTTTTCAAGGTCAAAACTGAAGAAAGCATGATAGCAAGGCTAATAATCTCCCCTTTTTGATAGTGATAAACAATTTTAGATAAGGATCAAAGTTGTTTTAAAAAATACAAATTTTAAAAGTGCAATCAACAATTTTAGATGAGGGTTTTTACTCCCCTTTAAATTTTTACTCATTTTTCTTTTATTTCTACAATCTCATTATACTTTTATCTAAAATCTCATTACTTTTCCCCCCTTTTGACACATCCAAAAGAAATAGTGCATCATCAAAGAGTAATAATTTAATTATACATTCATTTAACTTTACTTCACTCCCAGAATAGATTTCACATAAGAATTATAATAACAAAATTTAAAATACAAACCATATAACAGGGTAAAGGGATTAAAGGATACAAAATAGTTCTTAGCTCTCCACAAGGTAATGATTCTTCTTAATTTGTTAAGAAATTTATGCTAAAAATTGATGTAAGAGTTATTGCATAAATAAACTTATGTATGTATATTTCAGGTTTTGAATCAATTCATGTAGTTGAATAAAAATTTTCAGAAATATTGGAACATTTGCTGAAGGATTGAAAATCTGATAAATCAGTTTGATTAGGATTGAATCGATTTAATCAAGATTGAATCAATTTAGGAATCAATTTGTTCAAGTTAATAAAAAATCTTCAAAATTTGACGTTTTCCTGAAAGATTAAAAATTTTGTGAATCGGTTTATAAATTGATTCATAGTGTAAATTTTTAGTTGTGAATTGATTTTGGAATCGATTTAGAAACTCTCAAAAATCCTGAAAAAATTCAAATCGATTCAAGGAGTCCTAAAATCAATTTTTATGCATTTTTGATCCAAAATTGTAACATATGATATATTTAACAACAGTGATCAATTCAACACTATTTATACCTCAAATTTCATATCAAATACCTATAAAACAAACTTAGGAGAATCTCCAATGCCTAAGTTAGAATTTGCTAAGTAAACATATAATCGAACATAGAAGTTAAAAAAAAACAAATTATTGAAGGTTAGCTAAGTGAGATCATTTTCTAAGGGATCTAACATCCCTAGCTTTCTTCAGATAACACAAACCATTTTTCATCAAGTGATTTAGTAAAAATATCTGCTAGTTGAAACTCGATTTGTATGAATTCAATAGAGATATCACCTCTTTGAATATGATCTCTAATAAAATGATGTTCAATTTGAATGTGTTTTATTTTAGAGTGCTTAATAGGATTCTTAATCAGATTAATAACACTAGTGTTGTCACACATTATAAGAATTTTATGAAATTCCAAGCCGTAATCTAATAGTTATTACTTCATCCAAAGGATTTGAGTACAACAACTCCCAGCGACAATGTGTTCTGCTTTACAATGGAAAGTGCAACACTATTTTGCTTTTTGCAAGACCAAAAGACTAAAGAGTGATCAATAAATTGGCATGCTCCACTAGTACACTTTCTATTAGTCCTACTTCCTACATAATCTACATTTGAATAAGCTATAGGACTACAAGTGTGAGATTTAGGATACTATAATCCTAAGTGTTTAGTTTCTATAAGATATCAAAAAATTCTTTAGATTGCTGAAAGATGAGCTTCTTTAGGTTCAAATTGATATCTTGCACAAAGACAGACACTTAACATCATATCTGGTCTACTTACTATCAAATATAGTAGGTTTTCTATCATGCCTCTAAACAATGTAGCATCAACATTCTTACCAACTGGAGTACCAACTGGTTTGCAGTTGTCAAACTTAGACCTTTTGAGTAGTTCCACTGTATATGTAGTCTAACTTAGTAAAGTGCCATTGGTACATTACTTGATTTGTAATCCAAGAAAGAAGGTCAATTCACCCATTATTGACATCTCAAACTCACTTTGCATCAACTTAAAAAATTCTCTACACAAGGAATCATTAGTGGAGCCAAAAATAATATCATGAACATATGCTTGAATAAGTAAAATGTATTTTCCTTTTTCTTTTATAAAAAATGTGTAGTGTCTACTTTACCTCTTCTAAAGCCTTTTTGAATAAAAAATTTACTTAGTCTTTCATACCAAGCTCTAAGTGCTTGTTTAAGACCATATAAGGCTTTTTGAAATTTATTGACATAATTTGGATAGAGGTGATCTTCAAACCTAGGGGGTTATTAAACATACACCTCCTCCAATATATAGCCATTTAAAAATGCACTTTTTACATCCATTTGATATAGTTTAAATTTTCTTGAATAAGAATGTGCTAATAATATTCTTATAGCTTCCAATCTAGCAACAGGTGCAAGAGTTTCATCATAATCAATACCTTCCTCTTGATTATAACCTTTTGCAACCAAACGAGCTTTATTTTTAATAATCACTCCATTTTCATCTAATTTGTTCCTAAAAACCCAATGTGTATCTATAATGGTATGATCATTTGATTTTGGCACAAGAGTCCAAACTTCATTTCTTTTAAATTGATTTAACTCTTCATGCATTGCCATAACCTAACTATCATCCGTCAAGGCTTTTTGTATATTTTTAGGTTCAAATTGAGATACAAATGCTAAGTCATTGCATATGTTTCTTTAAGTTGCTACATGTTACCCTTTGTGTAGCTTCTCTAATAATCTAATCTCTTGGATGGCTTTGCATAAATTTTCATTGCTTTTGAGTGGTGCAGGGTTCTGAAATGTCAAATATAGCAAGGTTCATCAAAGATAACATGAATTGATTCTTCAATTTCAACACGAAAGGCTTTGTTAAATGATGAATAACCAATGAGTATAGCTTTATCATATTTAGCATTAAACTTGTCTAAATTATCTTAGCTATTATTATGAACAAAACATTTACATCCAAAGACATGAAAATGAGATACATTTGGTTTCCTTCCAAAATAGAGTTCATAGAGGGTTTTATTCATAATAGGTCTAATCAGAATTCTATTTATCACATAACATGCAATATTTACTACATCAACCTAAAAATTTTTAGGAAGAGAACTTTCACTTAGAATGGTTCTAGCCATCTCTTGTAAGCATCTATTTTTCTTCTCAACTACACTATTTTTTTGAGGGATTATAGGTGCTGAGAAGTTATGGTTTATACCATTTATCTCATAAAAACTAGTAAAATCTTTATTTTCAAACTCACCTCCATGATTACTTATTATACTAATAATGGAGTACCTTTTTTGATTTTGAATCACATTTGCCAGCTTTTTAAAGGCTTTAAATGTGTGATTTTTATGAAATAAAAATAGGGTTCATATGAATTTTGAGTAGTCATCTAAAATAACTAAGGTATAGAAGTTTCCTCCATAACTTCTGATTCTAGATGGACCAATCAGATCCATATGAAGTAGATCCAAAGGTTTTGAAGTTGAAACAATGTTTTTTTATTTAAAAGAAGATTTTACTTGTTTCCTTTTTTGACATGTATCACAAATTTTGTCTTTGATGTAATTTAATTTTGACAAACCCAGCACTAGATATTTCTTAGAAAGTTTTCCAATAAGATCCATGCTAATATAGGCAAGACGTTTGTGCCAAATCCATGAATCTTCATTAAAGCTAACCAAACATGTAGAGTCCAAATTTGATTCAGAATCCAGATTTATCATGTAAATGTTGTTGATTCTATTTCCTACAAGCTTAACTTGTTTATCATTGTCATTTATAACCAAACATTTGTTTGAATTGAAAATTACTTAATTTCCTTTATCACAGAATTGACTAATGCTCAACAAGTTATGCCTTAGGCCTTCAACAAGTAAGACATCATCAATATAACAATCTCTTAACTTATCAACCTTACCTATACCTATTACTTATCCTTTAGCATTGTCCCCAAATGTTACTTTACCTCTGGTTATTGATGTGAGAGAGATAAATTTGTTTTTGTTCCTGGACATATGCCTTGAGCAACCACTATCTAAGAACCATAGGTCACTTCTTTATCTCCCACAAACCTGCAAAACAGAAGTTATACTTGTATTTGTGGTACCTAATAAATCTTAGGTCTAGATTTGTTAGTAAACATAGCAAGATTTCAATTAGAGGTAGATGTTTTAGGTAACCAAACTAATTTATCATTTGGTTTCAGAACATAAGTTCCATTTTTAGGTGGATATTGTCTAATATGATGTCCTTTTTTATTACAATAAAAGTAGGTTATATAACTTTTTTTTTTTACTTAAAAATATGAGATCTTTTATTAGATCTCCTTTTGTTTTGCTATTTATATCCTAAACCAATCTTATTTTGTAATTTTTTTTATTCTACAACATATGATTAAGTCTTATTTTATTGCTTGTAAAACCTTGTAAAGCTTTGGTCAATGTATCTGTTTAAGATCTATAGATTTCACATTGATCAGAAACTTTACTTTCACTCAATAGTTTTTCAATTGAGACATTTAAATAACTGGTTTCTTTTTCAAATTGTCTAATTTTCTCAAGCAAACTCTTATTTTCAATTTTTGCATGCTTTAAATCATCTTTTGCTTTTCACAATGATTCAAAAAGTTCAACACATAACTGATTAATTTCATCATTATCAGCTTTATCATCACTATTACCATCACTAAAGTAAAAGAAATAATGATTTCCAAATACCTCATTGTCTTTATCTACTTTAGCCATAAGGCAGAGCAGTGCTTCTTCATCTATTTCTTCTTTTTCTTCTCCAAAATCAACTTGCTTATCTTCCCAAGTAGCCAAGTTACCTTTCTTGAAGGATGACTTCCTTTTCTTCCTTTCACTTTCAAGCTATCTCTTTAGAAATACAAGGCAATCCTATTTAATATGACCTAATTTTTTTTACATTCAAAGCAAGTTAGATTGGTGTTGGAAGAATTTGCTTCATCATTCTTATTTTATTTTCTTCTTTGAGGTGCAGCTTTTCTCTTTTCTTTGTCTTTATTTTTCTTGAGCAGTTTCTGTAAATTTTTGCTTAATAAGATCATTTGATCTTTTTTCACCTACATCTTCATTACTATCTAACTTATCTTCTTCATCTTCAAATGTATTAGCGGCCTTTAGTGCCAAGGTTTTCCTCTTTTTATCATCACCATTCTTTTTGTATCTTTTTAGCTCAAGCTCATGTTCTTCTAAGTTTCCATAGAGCTCTTGAATGGTAAGCATCCCCATTTTAAGTAATTCCTTGATAGCTATCACTTTAGGTTGCCATTCTTCTGTTAATGATCTCAATATCTTGCTCACTAGATCTACACTGTCAAAAGTTCTACCAAGAAGTATAAGATGGTTAGTAATAGCAATAAATCTTTGAATAAGGTCCTTGATTGATTCACCTTCTTCCATTTTAAACATTTCACACTTTGAAACCAATACATGAACCTTAGATGCTTTAACTTGTTTTGTGCCAATATGGGCTACTTCTAATGTGCCCCATATTTCTTTAGCTATGGCACAATTAGATATTCTTTCATATTCATTTGGAGAAAGGGAGCTAGAGATGATCCACTTGACTTTAGAAGCTAGATGATGTCTTTTCTTTTCCTCTTCAGTCCAAAGAGATTTAGGTTTAAGTTGTGCAATCCCATTACTCAAGGTTTTAGGTGGATCATATCCACATGCAATAATCTCCCACATGCCTACATTAGTGGTTTCAATAAAATCTCTAATTTTCTACTTCTAATAAGTATAATGATGTCCATTAAGCCAAGGGATTTATTCAAAGGTGGACATTTAGGCAAAAGTGTAAAATTAGAATCCATGATTTTCTTGAAACTAAAAAATGAATTAAGAGCCAAAGCTCTGATACCAATTATTGGTCCCAAAAAGTAACTAATCTTTAGATTGGATTTTAATTAAATCATAGCGGAAGTCTTTGAATCTCTCTAGAGATTTTTTTAACAAGATTACCAGAGTATATTTATTGGTAAGCAAACAATTTAATTATAGTCAATGATTTAGAATTATGTAGAATGCAAAAACAATTAAAATAGAATATCAGTGCAATAGAATTTAAATTACAGTAATGTAAATGCAGAAATATAAAGAACACAAAGATTTTTAAAGTGGTTTCACTTCAACTAAAACCATAGTTGAAATGTACATCCACTAGACTGAAACCTCAATAGGATGGTCGTTCTTTTATTTCCTAACCACAAGATTTAATCCAGCTCTTGCTATCTAGTTTACATACAAGACTTAATTGGGCTCTTGCTAACCTAGTTAGATACAAAACACATTACACCTTCAACTAATTATGATCAACCTCACAATTAAAGAAAATACAAAGGGAAGATCAACCTCTTCCTTTGTATCTTAAATATCAACCTAGAAATCTAAAACTGAACCAAGAATTAAGAATAGAAAATACAATACCAAAATTGAGATGTAAATCTTAATTATCTAGTATGTGTTCTTCACCAATTTGATCTAAGATCTTTAATCAAATGATATATGAAGAGGTAGAGGTAAATCAATTATAGCTCTGGTTTGCTCTCTGTTTTTCACAGTTACTAATATGAAAAGTGTTATATTTGAAATGAGGCTAAGTCATATATATTATGATAACTGACATTTGAAAAATAACTAAGTTTTCGACTGTGAATCGATTTAGAGTGATTACTAACTAATGAATTAATTTGTGAATCGGTTCGTATACAAAGATCATAAAGAACTTCATGAGCAAATTGATGCATGAATCATTTCACACTATTATATAAAGAAGTCATGAATCGATTGCCTGATCGATTCAAAAAAATTTCTAACTTTCGATAAAAATATTTTGTAAAAGATTTCTTTATGAATCAATTCAAGTATATTTCACAAAATGTTTACTGTGAATCAATTCGTCAATTGATTCACATAGTGAAAAATAGTCTATGTAAAACTTGCACTTGTGAAAAAACATTTGAAAACTTAGTTAGAAAAACATTTAATTTTAAGCTCATTTCACTTGTCAATTCAACTATTTTAAGAAATTTATTTGGATTAAATATAGATTAGAATATACTGACAAAAGATCCTAATGAAATCAATAAAAATACTATGTCTAATGTGGATCTCTTGAATGTCATTTGATCAATTTTGAATTTGCAAAATCAACAAACACTAAAAATATAAAGTTAGATCGTAACATTAATTAAATTATTTTTCAACATCAAAATTGAAGAAAACGTGATAGCAAGGCTAACACTTGGGACAATCAAAATAGATCCTTAGCATGAGAATTTCTTGTCACGAGAAAAATGGTAAATTCTGATTATCTCAAGAAAGATACATTAAGAAGGTATTCAAAAGGTTTAACATGTGCAAGTCCAAACTTATTACCACTCCACATGCAAGGCACTTTAAGCTAAGTTCACAATAATACCCTTCAAGTGAAATATAAAAGAAGAGATGAGTATGGTTCCTTATACATCTATAGTTAGTAGTCTGATGTGTCATGATGTGCACAAGGCCGAATATTGCCCATGCAATTGGTGTTGTGAGTAGATTTCTCTCTAATCCTGGTAAAGAACACTGGCAAGCAGTCAAGTGGATAGTCTAATATCTCAAAGGTGCATCTTAAGTTTGTTTATATTTTGGTATTGATAAGCATATGTTAGATGGTTACATAGATGCAGATATGGCTAGTGATGTCAACTTTAAAAAGTCTACTTTTGGATACATGATGACTTTTTCTGGGGGAGCTCTGTCTTGGCAATCAAAGTTGCAAATATGTGTTGCGTGGTCTTCTACAGAAGCTAAATACATTACTATTACAGAAGCATTTAAAGAACTCTTGTGGATGCAGAAATTCCTACAAGAGTTGGGCTTGAATCAAGAGAAGTATGTGTTGTGTTGTGATAGTCAAAATACAATTCATCTCAGCAAGAATCTAGCTCTTCATTCAAGATCGAAGCACATTAAGGTACGATATCATTTGATACGGGAAGTGTTAAAGACAAAGTAGTTAGCATTTGAGAAAATCCACATCAATGATAATGGTTCAAATATGATGATAAAAGTCTTGCCTACACAATAGTTGATTATTTGTAGAGGGAAAACAGGTTTTGTGGTGTGTCCCACTTAATTGGAAAGGGGAGTTTTATTGGTAGGTTCTTTTAAATGGGTCCACATGTCTTTTATGTTTACATAAAGGAATAATAATAATAATAATAATAATAATAATAATAATAATAATAAAGAAAAGTGATTTTAATAAAATAAGGATTTTTAATCTTTTTGCAACTAAAATTTATGTGTGTGTGTCTATATATATATATATATATAGAGAGAGAGAGAGAGAGAGAGAGAGAGAGAGAGAGAGAGAGAGAGAGAGAGACTTGGTTTCCGTGTGTAAAGTTGTAAGGAAAAAAAAAATAGAAACTATGGACCAAAAGGCACCAAAGAGAAAAATTGCACTAGTCTTCATCCATTCTATCATAATATTGATCACTAAACTTACTTTTGTTTATATAAAATTTGAATATGTTGTTCCTAATATTTTAGATAGTATAATGCATATATCATCTTGAATTTTCCTTTTTATTTGTTGGCTGATTTTACACAATAACTGATTATAATTATTGTGTAGAGATTCTACTTATTTTGATAAAGAGTTTTATTTACGTTGCTTTCTAGGATTTCTAAAAAGATATTGTTGTACTAATTAATTATTTATTATGAAATTTTTTTTTACTAGACTAGATCTCGTAGTTTTTATTCTCAATTTTTACTATCTCATTAAGGGATTATCCAGATTAAAAATTGAGAATAAAAACTATGAGACCTAATCTAGCAAAAAAAGTTTTTATTAATAAATAATTAATTGATACAATAACGTCTTCTTGAAGGATTATTCAGATTAAAAATTGCTAATGTTCTTATTTTTCTATAAGAAATTTTATATTAAATTTATTTAATTACAAAAGATAAAAAAAATTGATGTAAATAATGTAATATTTCCATCAATGATGTATTTTAATATTTTTTTCCGACAACTTTTTTCTAAATCTGTTTGTTTGTCTCGAAAATCCGGGATGCAGTGTGCTCAACTGTGGTGATGGCTATTACTGCTGCAGCTGTCATCGTGCCATTGGGTCTTCTCTTCTCCGCCTCTGGTCTCATCCTTGATCTCGTCCAAGTTTTTTTTCCCTTAATTCTTATCTTCAATTTATGGAATCATTGATTCACTCGAATAATTTCTTTCTGTCGTGAAGTTTCTTTGCTTATCAATAGGTTTATTTATCATTTCTATGCTTGGATTTCGATTTTGTTGTTTTTTCTCTAAAAAATTTCAGCTTGTTTTCTTAAAAGTTTTGCTGATTAAGGTGGTTTTTTTCTCAGTAGTATTTGACTATTTTCATAAATGTCCCTGGAATGGAGTAGGTTCATGGCATGATTGAGTTGCTATTTGTTGAGATTTTAATTGAAAATGGTGGTACCCAAGTTTTTTTTTAATTACCTGCCTATATTAGTTATTAATTCATTGCATTAATAATTAAATAATAGCTGATTGTATTAATTAATTTGATTATCTAATAGTATTAATTGTTTATATAAAAATATTTAGTAAAATCAGCTATTATATATAAAATGATATATAAGAATATAAATATATTTTATAATTTATTTGAGTATTATTTTATTTTAATAATATTTTATATTTTAAAATATTATTTATTAATTTTTTTAAAAAAATTATTATAATCTATTATTCATTAGATTTTGTTATATGCAAAAATTAGCCTCGCAAGGACGAGTTCTCGAGTACAACGAAGACTAAGTCCTACGCTCCAGTAAGCGGCAACAGTAGAGTAACTCTGAGCGTCAAGCCCTACCTCGCTCGTCACATTACAACGATGCTGGGAGGGGATTCAGATACCTCTCGCGAAACAATCTCCCTCACAAGGGACGGACCAGTGAAGAAATCATCAGACCAGGTCGTCGAGTAACCAGCTACTCCGCTCAAGATCGCTTTCTCGCTATAGCGATGCTTAGCTCGCTACAGCAGAACCTGCGACGCCTCCAAGACATAAATCCCCAAATACCAAGTTACAGACACAAGTCTACCGCCAGCCTAGTGGGACCGTTCAACAGCCTACTTTCTGCAATAGCCAGATTGTAGCCTCTTCTGCTGTCTTTTCTCATTTATTATTTGATGTAACACAACTGTAGCTTGTAATTAATGCATACAACCCCTCCTTCCTCTATAAATAGGATTATA
>JANHAO010002040.1:0-30246 GCA_026873985.1 Saraca asoca | reverse complement strand
TCCATCATTTTGATGGATAAGAGGGGTTTGATGGATAAGCTTATACAATACATTAGTTGTATCAAACGATTGATAGATTCATAATTGACTCTCTTTATAAAATTCTCTTTTTTTTTTCAAAAAGAAAAAATATGAAATTCAGGTTCAATCATTAATTACAAAAACGCAAAGTTGTATGAAATTTGACCAAAGTGTTAAATTTAAAGACTATTTAATCTTCGGGTATGTATTAAGAAATTCAGCAAGACTATTTGACCAAGGTTTATTAATAATTTAGCGAGATATTTTTTGAAACTTTTTCATAAAAATTGTTATAAATAAAATATTACAACTTTTTTTGTATAAAGATATGTAATTTAATAAAATTTCATGGATATAAGTTGTATCACAAAATTTTTGATTAATTTTTATAAAAAAGTTATAACTCTTGTTAAAAAATGCAAAATATAAAAAATAAAAAATAAAAAGAACCTCCAAAATGGTTGCAAAAATACATACTAGCTAGTACAGAGTTCTTCAACTACGTACCCAACTCGAAAATGGAAAGTTGTTGCTAGGTTATATAATCCACCTTCCTTTACAAAAACCCAGCTCATAAAGATTTCAATTATGTTTGGCTTAATATATAGAGAAAAATTTATAATTTTTCATAATTTTTCTTTACTACTATTAATAAATTTTTATATTTATTCATTATTTTATTAATCATAATATAGTTATAACTGAAATTACAATCATAATTTACTCTATCGGCGGGATCTATCAATAAAGGAAAGAAGAGACAATAAATGTTAATTTAACTAGCTATCTAGCTTGTAGCACGATACATAGATTTCATTAGTTTTATTTGATAATAATTTATAATATAGATTTAAGTATTTAAATATAAGTAAATTATCATCATATTTATATCTATTAAATAACTATATAATTGATAAAATTATATTCTTATTAATTGAAAAAGAATATTATATTTCTTTTAATTTGATAAAATTATTACATTAATATTTTAGATTTGCTAAATTTATCATTTAAATTTTTTTATTTGAAAATATTTTCCAAATATATTAATAATTAGGTAAACCTATTTATAAATAATTTTGTTTAAAATTATAAATTAACTACTTTATGTCAAGACATTTAATTATTTAATTAATAAGAGTTTATGCATTATCATAATTAATATATGATCTTAAAAAAATATATATTTCACAATTTTTTTTACTAAATTTAAGAAATATCTTAAATTGAACTTGTAATTTGTATTCAAAAGTGATAAAAATTTTAAAAAAGGAAACTATGGAGTATCAAATTTAGTAATTTGATTTTTAAACATAATGTGAAAATTTAAAAAGTGAGAATTTTTAAATAGATACTAACTACCAAATCAAAATTAGATATTAATAATCATATATTGATAAGTATTTTATTTTTATATAAATATAATTATTTATTCATATATAAATTATTTAATACAGATAAAAATAAAAGTATTTTGAATTAGTAGAAAATTAAAAAATTTAAAAAATTTTATCCACAATTGCAACGAAGAAGAAAAAGAAACAAAAAAAAAAATTATAAGCTCTTACTCTGTTTTGTGGTGAGTAGAAGACATTCGCTGTATAGTAAAATTTTAACTAAGGAAAGTATCATGACTTTTACAATATTAGGAAGACTTTATTTAAAAATTTAAATTAAATACTTTATGTTAAAATATTTAATTATTTAATTAATAAGATTTATGCATTCTCATAATTAATATATTATTTTTAATATATGTATCTTGAGCGATGTATAAATTTAATTAATTTTATTTGATAATAATTTGTATTATAAATTTAGATTATAAATTATAATACATTTAAATATAGGCAAATCATCATCATTTTTTTTATTTATCAATCCATGAGATAACTATATAATTAGTATAATTATATTCATATTAATTATGATGGGGATTTTATATCTTTTAATTTGATAAAATTATTATATTAATATTTCAAATTAGCTAAATTTATCATTTGATTTTTTTATCTTTTCAAAAAAATTTCTTAATAAATTAATATTCAGATAAATTTATTTATATATTTTTTATAAATTTAAATTAACTACTTTATACTAGAAAATTTAATTATTTAATTAATAAAAGTTCATTCATTATCATAACTAATGTATTAGCTTTAAAAAATATATGTTTCAAAAATATTTTTTTAAGAAGTTTCAAAAATATTTTAAATTAAAATTATGATAAGTACTTAAAATGATAAAAAATTTAAAAAAATTATAAAATATCAAATTTAGTATTTGATATTTAATGATAATATAAAAGTTTAAAGAGTGAGAATTTTTATATAAACATTATCTTCTAAATCATAATCATATATTTCTAATTATGTGTTAATAAGTATTTTATTTCTATATAAATATAATTATTTAACTATATATAATCATTTAATATACACAAAAATAATTCAAATTAAAATGTATTAATGAATTTAAATTAAAAATCGGGCATAGATAATTTTGTTTAATATTTTCTTTTGAAATATATAATTTTCATAAAGAATAATGATATATAATATTTATGATAGTGATTTATAATTTAAAATTTAAAGGATATATTATTAAAATTATCTAAATTTTGAATTATACAACTCATTGAAATATTATAATAGTTTTAAATTTTATTTTTAAAATTAGATTTTCAATTATTATACCACCAAATTCATAGTTGAAAATTATTTCAATAATATTAAAATGGATATTAAAATTACATTATTAAAATAATTAAATAATTCAAATATTAGAAATTAGAAAATATTATTTGATAATCCAAAAAATTAAAATAATAATTCAATAATTTCATAATATTAAAATTAAAAAATTAAATTAAAAATCAATTACAGATAATCTAAATAAATAATTTATTATTAAAATAGATAAATATAAAACTTCTATCCAATATTTGAATTAGAACTAAAAAGAAAAAGCACAAAAATTCTTCTTACTTACTCTCTCGTGGCAAGTGAAAAGCATTTGTTACATAGTAAAATTTGAATGAATGTGAGTGTTTATGACTTTTATAATATTAAAAAGATATATTTCAAAAAAAAATTTAAAAGGTTTAAGAAATATTTAAATTGAAATTGTGATAAACACTTAAAAGTGATAAAATTTTTAAAAAAAGAAATTAATAGACATAAAATTTAATGTTTCATATCTAAAAATAATGTGAAAATTTATAGAGTGAGAATTTTTAGATAGACATTATCTACTAAATCAAAATTAGATATTACTAATCATGTGTTAAAAAGTATTTTATTTCTATATTGCTATAATTGTTTACTTATATATAAATTATTTAATATGAATAAAAGAGAAGATTTTTTAAATTAGAAGAAGGTTAAAAAAATTAAAAATTTTATCCACAACTTAAATTGAAATAAAAAAGATAAAGAAATTAAAAGAAAATTAAAAATTTTCACTCTTCATTTGTTGGTGAGTAGAAGATGCTTGCTATATATTGAGATTTGGATGATGGTATGTGCCACGACTTATATAATATTAATAAGGTTTTGTTTAAAATTTTAAATTAATTACTTTATGTCAAAAGATTTAATTATTTAATAAGAGTTTATATATTATCATAATTAATATATTATCTTAAAAAATATATTTCAAGATTTTTTTTATAAAGTTTAAGAAATATTTTAAATTGAAATTATGATAAGTACTCAAAAGTGATAAAAAATTTTAAAAGAAAAGTTATGAAATATCAAATTTAATATTTGATATTTAAAGATAATGCGAAAATTTAAATAGTAAGAATTTTTAAATAGATATTATCTACCAAATCGAAATTATATATTACTAATTTTATAAGTATTTTATTTTTATATAAATATAATTATTTACTTATATTTAAATCATTTTAAATAGATAAAAGAGAAAATATTTTAAATTAAAAGAAGATTAAAAAAATTTAAAAGTTTTATCCATGATGTAAATTAGAATGAGAAAAAAGAAATTAAAAGAAAATTAAAAGTTTTCACTTTCTCTGGAACGGTAAATGGAAGACACTTGCTATATATAATAAAATTTGAGTAAGGATAAGTGGCACGACTTTTATAATGTTAAGATGATTTTGTTAAAAATTTAAATCAACTGCTTTATGGTAGAAAATTTAATTATTTAATTAATAAAAGTTCATGTATTATTATAACTATTATATTAATTTAGAAATATTTTTTTAAAAAGTTGAAGAAATATTTAAATTGAAATTGTGACAAGTATTCAAAAGTGATAAAATTTTTAAGAAGGGTATCAAATTTATTATTTGATTGTTATAGGTGAAAATCGATTTTGAAGAATGGGACAAGCACGAGCCCAGCAAAGGTTAAGTTACTCAGCTCGCTGAGGATGCCTAGCAAACTCCACTTCGCACACCGCTAGAAAGCGACACGACAAGGTTGTCGTAAGACCGGCTCGCTAAGCAACTGACCATCAAGCTTGAGCTCGCTACCCTACAGTGACAACTACATCGAGCTCGCTAAAGCAATCCCCCACATCGAACCCGAGCTGGGAAAAAGTTGGGAATCCCAGATTGACATAGCAGATATCTCACACGGTAAAACTATATCGAGTAGCAGACGCGCATATGTTAGTCCACAGCCGACAAGAGGGGCCCACCCCGCAGAAAGAAGCCTGCAATAGCCAGTTTGCAGGGGTTTTAATGTCTTTCACATTTATTTCTTGATGTAATATAACTATAGCTTGTAATTATTTTATGTAACTCTCCCTTCCTCTATAAATAGGAATACATTGTTAGAAAGGGGGAGGTCGAGAAACTTATATGCCAAAACTCTGTAAATTTTTTTTTTCAAATATTAATAAAAGCTCCGCCGTAGACATAGGGTCCGGTATCGCTCAGATTTAGCTGAACCACGTTAAACGTCGCGTGCTCTGCCATCCTTCTTCCTCTTCGCCATCTCCTTCATCTACATCCTTTAGATCAGAAGATAGCTTGGGACACACGAACTACACACACCCGTTGGCTAAGATTTGGGCTCCCCACGTGAACCAAATTTCACCGTCAACATTTTTGGCACTAGAAGGAGGGCCCATCTATTTTCTGCTTCTGTTTTCTCGGTGCATTCGCCACTGCGACTACAATGGCAAGAGGAAGAATCACTCGAAATTCAACCACTCCAGTCCTTCAACCAGCAGACGCTCCTATCGTGGGGGCTCACCAGCATTCTACTACTGTTCCTGGAATCGAAGAGGCATAAACACCCGGTCGGCCCCAACCAGCACTTGAAAACACTGTAAAAGAATTGGCTGAAACTGTTAAAGCATTAGTACAAGCCCAAGCTCAGAGCATACAAAGACAAGAAGAAATCATGACACAGCTCCAGCAACTTCATAAAAAGGCCCAGAAGGAAACTCACAAAGATCGTGATAGTTAACAACAGAAAGGCTCGCAACGAGTAGAAAGCTCCACCCCTCAGCTTGAAACACAGAACCTGATAATGGAAGAAGTCTTCCAAAGGCTTAAATGACAAGAAGAATGCCCATGGCCTCAAAGCAACCAACATCGCTACGAGGAAATCTCACCATTTTCTATGGAGATCGAGATGCAGCCTCTCCTACAGGATCTTAAAGTGCCCGCAATCCTGCTATATGATAGGAATAGCGACCTGAGCAATCACCTGGACACGTTCAACATTCAAATGGACCTTTAAACAACTGACTCCTTGGTGAAATGCCATGTCTTTCCGGCCACATTAGGAGGAATATCTCAGGCATGGTTTAGACACCTCCCAGCTCACAGTGTCAGCAACTGGGAAGAATGCCAAAGGAAATTCATTGACCAATATCGAGCTCTGAAAAGGTAGTTTGTGCCTCCTTGCCATCTCACAATGATCTTCCAGTGCAAGAATGAATTGCTGAAAGACTACGTAGCTAGATTCAGGCATGAAGCCAACTCCATGGAAAATCCCTCGGAGGAAAGTATCTTGACAGCCATCTCAGTGGGATTTTGTAAAGGCGAAAAGCTGTACAGAAGCCTATACAAGTTCCCAACTCGAGACCTCACTGAATTCTACGAGCGAGCTATCAAACAAATAAGATGGGAAGAAACCTCCGGAACGGAGGTACCCATGCAAAAAATGGACGCTAGTGGTCCTACTGCAAGCAAAAAGAGGAATGACGAAAGTCGTAGTCACGACCCCACTTCTCAGCTCGTAAAGAAGGCAAAGCCCCAGCGACCTAGAGGTCAGTTCGAAAGCTACAACATCTTATTAGACACATAGGATAAAATTTTTACCTCGGAAAGGCACAACGAGGACTTTAGGAGACCCAGACCAATGAGGATATCCACCAAGTCTAGAGATCTAATCAGATTCTGCGTTTATCACAATGAGGCTGGACATACCACATCAGAGTGTTGGGCACTGAAAGATGCCATTGAAGACCTCATCAAAAGAGGCCAATTATAGGATTACATGGTAAGACTGTCAGAGCAGCGAGCTCAACAGGCTCAACGAATCGTTAGCCAAGAATCGGAGCCCTCCATCAGGATCATATTCTAATCCTGTAACATTTTCTTGAGATCGATGACAATAAGTTGTATGAATCATTCTATGCTGAATCAATGCAATTTACAGCCAATTGGTCGAAAAAGCATTATCTAGATAGCGAGTTTTCACTCCACCATAGCAAGGATTCATCCGGGGGTGAGACGACGCGAGGCTTACCCCATCGATACATCCAGAGCAAATCATATCCCATAAGCTGGGACTAAGAGTACAAATTCCTCGACCACTGAGCAACAAGCTTGCTGTTTTACTGAGTAACAAGATTGCTATGAGACTGAGCAACGAGCTTGTTGTCTTGCTGAGCAACGAGCTTGTTGTCTTGCTGAGCAACGAGCTTGTTGCGGGGTTAAGCAACGAGCTTGCTACAAGACTAAGCAATGAGCTTGCTACCTCACTGAGTAATGGAATTGCTGTGAGACTGAGCAACAAGCTTGCCGTGGTATGGACATGTGACTTTGCTTAGCAACGAGCCATCACCTTGCTATAGCAAAACAAAATCGAGGATGAGATGACCCAAAGCCTACCTCGCATCCGAGGGTGAGACAACCCCAGAGCCTACATTGACAGCATGCTCAAATCAAGTAGCAGGCAATAAGCTCACCACATCATGAGAATGCCAAAATAAACTCATTGCAGCTCTCATGCAACGTTCAAATCCTTAGCTAACATACAGCTAAAAAATCACAGTTCGTGTACGAACTCTCATCAGTCGCAGCTTGCATGTGACCTGATTCTTACTTGCCGAAGGTAACTAAACGAAAAGTAAAAAGTTAAAAGCACAGTCGATTGGCCAAAAGGAGATTTCATTAATCATCAAAAATATACAAGCAGTAATGCACGAAGCATCCAATGCAACTTTCAAAAGTTACACAGAAGAGCTCTTACACCAAAAAGCCTCGACGAGGCAAAATTACGTCAGAAGAAGAAGAAATGTAGAAACAAAGGCAAAAGCTTGAAAGCCTAATACTACCATTTCGGCTAGAAAGCGAAGAGCCAGCTATATAAGGAGGCAAACTCCCACCAGCAGGAAGACCAATAACTCCATTCCTACAGTCTTCCCATCCCCAGCCAGCGGTTCCTTCTGGACCAGACCCAGTGCAATTTAAAAAGACACCGAGAGCCTGGCCAATGATGCTGGATTCTATGAAAGGAGCCTGGGGAGATAATCCAAGATCAGCAGAAGACTCCCCAGGAGCCCGCAAGATAGATCCTGCGGTGAAGCCACGTGCAACAGGCTATCCATGCCTCCCAACACTTTGCAACAAGCCATCCATGCCTCAGTAAGCTTCACCGGAAGCCAAGACACCAAAAACGCAGGGGGCTCATCAGCCTCTTCCATTGAACTCCTCTAAGGAAAAAGAAAAAGACTCTCAGAGTATGAAAAGACCAGCTTGGTCCACTGAAAAATCCAGAAGACATCTGGCCAATCTTAATCTAATGGCCCAAAGTAAATGGTAGTGCCATGCCAACGGCTGAAAATTACGAACAGAAGAAAGCATGGCCTAAAGCAGAACGAAAAGACATCTGAAACGACAATCCGATCAAGCAAGGACTCTAATTAGAAATACGAACAAAGCCTTAGAAAAATTACAACTCCCGGTCCGTAAAGCAAACTGAGAGTTGGGGGGCTTATGTTATAGGTGAAAATCGATTTTGAAGAATGGGACAAGCACGAGCTGGGCAAAGGCTAAGTTACCCAGCTCGCTGAGGATGCCTAGTGAACTCCACCTCACACATCGCTAGAAAGCGACACGACAAGGTCGTCGTAAGACTGGCTCGCTAAGTAGCTGACCATCTAGCTCGAGCTCGCTACACTACAGTGACAGCGACATTGAGCTCGCTAAAGCAGTCCCCCATAGCAAACCCAAGCTAGGAATCCTAGCTTGACATAGCAGATATCTCGCATGGTAAAACTATACTAAGTAGTAGATGCACATACGTTAGTCCACAGCCGACAAGAGGGGCCTACCCCGTAGAAAGAAGCCTGCAATAGCCGAATTGCAGGGGTTTTACTATCTTTCACATTTATTTTTTGATGTAACACAACTGCAGCTTATAATTATTTTATGTAACTCTCCATTCCTCTATAAATAGGAATACATTGTTAAAAGAGGGGGGGAGGTCGGGAAACTTGTATGCCAAAACTTTATAAAAATCTCTTTTCAAATATTAATAAAAGCTCCGTCGTGGACGTAGGGTCCGGTACCATCCGGATTTAGCCAAACCACGTTAAACATCGCGTGCTCTGCCATCCTTCTTCCTCTTCGCCATCTCCTTCATCTACATCCTTCAAATCAGAAAATAGCTTGGGACACACGAACCACACATCCGTTGGCTGAGATTTGGGCTCCTCACGCGAACCAAATTTCACCATCAATATTGATATTTAAAGATAATGTAAACTTTTAAAAAGAGAGAATTTTTATATAGATATTATTTAGCAAATCAAAATTATATATTACTAATTGTATGTTGATAGGCATTTTATTTCTATATAAATATAATTTTTTGTTTATATAAATTATTTAATATTGATAAAAGAGTAGGCATTTTAAATTAGAAAAAGATTAAAAAAATTGAAAAATTTTATCTATGACTTGAATTGAAAAGAAAAAATAATAATAACAAAAATTAAAAGTTCTCATTCTTCTTCCAGTGACGAATGGAAAACACTCATTAAATAATAACATTTAGATGAGAGTGAATATCACAATTTTTATAATATTAGAAAAATTTAGATGAGGATAAATATCATGATTATTATAATGTTAAGGAGATATTTGTAATAATCATATTATTAGCACCTTCTTATTTATTTTACTGTTCACCTTAAAATTTTTTTTGGATCGGTTATTGCCACAAGATCGGAAATATAATGAAAATCTACTGCAATTTAAACTTTGGAAATGGGGCAGAAATCCTAATCCCTATCTATCCCTGTATCAAAATTTTGGAAGCATTATTATACATGTTGCACATGAAATTAGGATAATATTTTCACATATATACATATAAATCTGTTAGATTTGTAAGCATGTTAGAATGAAAATGACATGGTGGACAACCATATCAATTTAAGATAAAGTATTAAAATAATTGATAGTGATGGATGATTATATACAAATTTAAATTTATTTTAATAAAATCTTCAAATCATTAATGGTCAAAGAAAATGCACCCGAAGTCAACAAGACAAATCCCTCTATGCTTAACTTTCATGTGTCATATTTCCAATTTATGCATACTTATTATTTACTAACACTTTAATGGCTGAATTCAAATTTTATTGTAATGTTTATACGTACTTATTAGTTAGCTACTCTTCCATCAACCTAGAAATTAATGTTATTGCATGATATATATGTCTACTATAATTATTAATTTATTATCTATACTAAAATAAAAAGTAAAAATAATTTTTACATAATTTTTTTTATATACATAAGTATTGTGGGAAAAATACTATATATACAAATATTATTTTCATTTATTTTTATAATGGAATACATGATATATTTTATATTGAATTGGCCTTGCTTGTTTTAAAGCAAGGAATAAGTTTGATAACAATTTTGTCATATATATAATTGTAAAATGATTTATCTCGTTATCATTATAGCTTTTAACTTCCATTTATATTTAAAGAATTATACTTAATACGTATCTTTTGAATATCTAATTTTTAATTTTAATATTTTTTAAAAAATGTGTTTCCAGTAAGGATCCATAAAATATCAAGATGTATCAATATTTATTAAGGATTCGTATAAGATTTTGAAGTAACCATATATCATAGCTCTTTAAAAATTAAAAAATTATATGTAACTGATCTAAATGAAATAATAAAGTTCAAAATTTTTTCTCACATAAACTAAAGTTGTGCATAGCTACAACTTTTTTCAAATGAGAAGCATAAAAGATGCTAGTTATATTTATTTGGATGATATTAATTTTCAGGCCCTGCTTTCTATAACAAACCAATAATTTTAAAGATTTCACATCCTTTAAGTTTTTAACATCAAAGAACTTAATATGGTAGAATAATATTAGGATATTATAATACAAAACAAATAATTTACATTTTTAAAATTATTTTCCTTTCCTTTCTAAAACTAACCTCCCACCTAAGTCATCAGAGAGTCTCCCTTGATCTCGCCCTATAACCTCCTGGTAATGGTAAAGGTAATAGTTTTAAACCGAACACCCCCCCCCCACTGTCTTCCTACATCAAACAATAAAATTGATATTTACTAAGAACGTTAAACACCAGAAAATATATATTTTTCTAAAAAAATTATTTTCTTACATCACATATTTTTCTGTCGAAACACACAGACATTAAAATTTTATTTATTTATTCATATTTAAGATTATTAATCAAGATCAATATGTACTTTCTACATTCTAACTTTTGTCAAGTTTCAATTTACACCGTAACCCTCTAACTTTTGAAATTAATGCAATGTTGGATAATTTATAAATTATTTTGTCTTTTACCCAAAAAAAATTTTCCTACATGTACTGAAAGATTGCTGAATGGATTAGGATAGACTAATAACTTGATTAAAATCTTTTTGTTTTTTAAAAATCTTTTTAGACATAAAAATAATTTTCAAATTTATTATCTTCTTCATCAGTGATAGAGCACACAATTTCTTTATATTTATGCTATGGATTTTTTTGGACTCATTTACAAATTTGATTAGCAAGGTTGGATACTACTTCGATGACAAAAGAGTTGTGATGAAGACGTAAAAAATCTATGCCAACCTAAGATTAAGATGATTTGAAACTTATTTTTGGGGTCAAATGACTTAAGGGAGCCAACTTTTAATTTAGTTAGTAGCCTTTCCTAATCCTAATTAGAAATCCGTTAGTCACAATTTTTCATTAGTTAGAAATTGATTAGTCTAACTTAAGAATCATGGCATCGATATTATAGGCAATGTTTGATTAATTACACCCGAAAGCACAATCTTGTACTGTAGCTTTAATTGACCAAACATATCTTATGGTACTGATCCCAATGATCTTTTACCCAATTTAAGGCTATAAAAACTTACAAGGGCCACCCCTACAACCTTCCGTGCAAATATATAATAGCTAATTAAACCTCGCAATGTGGGACAATTGTAAATAATATTATAGATGGCCAATGCCTCATTTTAAATGTCATCAATTTTCCTTTTCCTCTCCTACAACTCATCATGATCATGTAGCTCTTGAAAGTCATACGCGTTAACAGAATAGAAGGTAGGACTTGGAAAAATATAACTTTATGAGAAATTCATAAACTTGAAAAGTTAGAGCATGCACCACACTACACATATATAGGGATGAAAATGCTTATGATGATGACATTCATCATTGCAGTGTTCTAACATTAAAATTGCCATTTATCATAATCGACATAAAATGGCTTAATGAGAGACAAGGCTATGTCAAAAAAATTTAGGATATGTTTAGTATAATCAAATAACCTTGTAAACTTAACACCTTTTACTCCTAAACATGTAACCAACCTAAAATAAAGCCAATCAACCAAATAGAAAATCAAGCCAAGCTAAAATGCATAAAATCAAGCCAATCTAAAATCCAACATAGTTAATATTAAATAAAATCAATCTAAGATCAAATTCAACTATATATTGTCACTTACTCACTACTAATCTAATCTTCCAAGTTTTCTTCTACATATCCATCTCTTCATCATCTTCCTCCTTCTCTTTGTCTTCCTTCTCCCCTTTGTTTTCCTTAAACACCGCCTATTCTCCTTTCAATGCCACTTCAAATAATCATTGCACTTTTTCATTATCACCTATTTTATCATATTGTCATCTTCAACCACAATTGGTGATGTATTAATATTTTCATAATCTTGAAATTCATCATTTGTAGCCATTGCAATTGGAGCATTGACAAGGGAATGTGCTTTAGTCTTAATAACCATAAACCAATCTGATTGATCTCTTGATCCATCTAGATATAGAGTGTAATATATTTGAATTATTTGTTGTGTCAGGATGAAAGGGTCATATTTGCCATACCTATGAGTTGCACGTGCTTCTATAATACCATATTGAGAATGGATTCTAGTACCCTTATTAGAGATTAGATCAAACCATTCACAATCAAACAAAACCACCCCTCTTACTGGAAATCCACTATACTCTAATTTTAGGACTTCTTGAAGTTTTTTGTAGTAATAATTTTTAATTGGGCATTGTTTAAACCTCTAATGCGTACACCCAAATTAGAGGTGGACTTAAGCAAACTCAATCCCTCAGTGTGAAAATTATAACCATTCATAAATTAAATAGATGAAGTTTGGACCTTTTTATTGGGTCCCCAACCTATACATCTAATCATATTAATTACCATGTTACTTGGATCAAGCACCTATTTAGGAAAAAACATGAGATTAGAAAATTTACAAGACTTTCCAATACATAGGAAATCATAAACATACTTATATAGCCTTGAAACCAACTAGAAAATTCATTATCAGTTTGATTATTCAAATCGACATCACTAATATAAAGTGATGAGAGACACAAGTTATCGATGAACATGCTATAATTTGACTGTAATTACTATTATATCATTTCTTGATTAGACAAGTACCATAATTTAAACTCTTATGCAGAATGCCCAAGACAATTGAAAATAGAACAAGCATCATTACTTTCATCAATGCCACTTTCGTCATCATTCCTAGGAACTCTTGTTTGCTTAAAGTGAATATGCAGCTTAAAATAGTGTGAATAGAATTTGAAAGTCTCCTTTGTGACATAAACTTTTTATATTGAACCCTTAATGTGTGCAGGAACCTAGATAACAAAGAAGGGAAAACATGAGACGTATCACTAAGTGTTGGATACTTTAACATTCTGGGAAATATGTAAGCACTTTGGATGTAGTTTATGTTTATCTCTTAAAATGATACATCCAACAATATTGAAAGGGGCCACCAACCAAGGCCTTATATGTTAAATATATTGAAAGGTGTTCCATTGAAACAAAAAAGGCTAGTGGAAAGATTTGATCCAATTTGCATATAGTGATATTGATGTTCTACTTCATTTGTAACAAGTGATCCTCCCATAATGAGTTGGAATATAAATCTTTGAAGAATAGACTTAACTTAGTTTTTGCATTCCAAATAGTATCTGGTAAAGATCTGAAGGCAATTGGCATCAATGTTCCATGAATACATGGTAGTCATGACTCTTTATCTTAAACAATTTACCCTCTCTCTGATGTCTATACATATTGATAAGTTCGAAGTATAGTTGTTAGGAAGTTTTAACATTTTAACCCATTTATGCACTATTCTTTTTTATTCCATATTAAGTGAGTATTGTGCCTTTGGCTTGATCAACCTGCTATTACGTCAATCCACTAATTCTAGTTCCTTATGCTTACATAACTCCTTGACATCTATTCTTGCTTTTGCATTGTCTTTAGGTTTACCCTCAATATCTATCACAATGTTGAATATATTGTCAAACTCATTCTTCTCAATGTGTATTACATCCAATGTGATAATATAATTTTTTTTTCAATAGGGAAGATCCTAAAAGATGCTCCATTTATTTTAGTTGTGGCACACACGATAACCCTTAGCTTATGTTGCTTAATTATCATCTCTAACCCTTGGAATATTCATGACTCTTTCCCAAATTTGTTCACTAATTAATCTAGAAGGAGGAGAGAATTTTTCCACCTTATTTTTCTTGAAAGCATCTTTATTCCTTATATATTGGTGGGACATTAGTAGCCAACATTGATGACAGTCAAAGAAAGAAGTCTTCTAGCCATATTTCAATGTGAAGGCCTTGAAGCTTTCTTGCAAATAGGGCATGACAATTTGCCATGTGTTTGCTAACCCGACACCATCCTGTATGCAGGAAAGTCATTGATTGTTGGCAACAATCTTACCCTTAAATTGAAATTATGTTTTAAAGAAATATCATATGTTTGCACACGTTCATCCCACAAGTATTTAAGCTCATATTTTAGCAGCTGTAGGTAGACATCAATGTTTACCTTTAAGTTAGATGGGCTAGGAATGACTAAATTGAAAAAAATATACTCTTGTTTCATACACATCCATGATGATCAGTTATAAAGGGTTAGAATTAAAAGCCAACATGAGTATGTTTGACTAGATTAACCATAAGGAGTAAATCCATCAGCACATTGACCTAGTCATATGTTTTTAGGTTCTAAGGTGAAATTGGGATGGATTCAATCAAAATGTTTCCATGATTTGGCATCTAAAGGATGTGATAAAACTCTTTTGTTGCAAGGATTTTCAAAATGACACATCATTTGACTTGCCATGGATAATGATGCATACAACCTTTGCAACCAGGAAGTCAGAGACAAGTACCACAATTTTTTATTAGACACATCCTTATATCTGCCATGCTTGGCCTCCTAGAAGTAAATCTTGTAGCCTTATAAAATAAGCATTGTCTTTCATCTTCATATTACTAGTAATATAACATGCACCCATTAGCACAACAATAAATCTTCTGTTACCCAAGGCCCAATTTTGAAACTATTTTTTTTCATTCTATAGAAGTTTGTAGGCATATGATTATCACTTAGAATGCACTTTTTTTCCAATTAGATAACCTCATTGAATCATTGTTCCAACAAATTATAATTAGACTTGATGCTTAACAAAGTAAATGTAAAGGATAAACAATGTGACTACCACAACCCTTATATAGTGGTTGTTGTGCAACCACCAACATGTCATAAAATCCTTAGGCATTTGGGTCCAGGGGTTCTTCTACATGCTTGGAGACATACTCATAACTAAACTCTGGTCTAAATGCATCCATTACCATTATCTCATATACATTGACAACTTCTCCATACTGACCACCTTCCTCATTTTGTTCTTCACTATGGTGTGGGATTAATGTTTGAGGATACACAAGACAATCCTCTCCATGCAAAATCCACTAGTCATAGTTAGGCTTAAACCCTCTTCTATACAAATGCTCTTCAACCTCTTCAATAGATATAATGTTCTTACAATCACATTTCACACATGGGAACCTAATCATTTTGCTTTACAAATACATCTCTATTGTACACCCATGTGCAATGAACCCTCTAACTCTTTCAATAAACTCATACATAATTCCAACATGCTCAGGCCTAACTTTATTATACATCCATTGTTTATGTTCAACACATCCACAACCTAAACCTAAGTATTACAAGTTTCATTATAAACATTATAAGCCTACATTTTGTCTAATAGACCCTTTCAAAAGTTCTATCTATAATTTTGATATCTAACATAACCACAATAATGTAATAAACATTATATAACAATCTAATAGGAAGTATATTACTTAAAGTATTCATAAAACATACCCACCTGCACCAATATAATACAATTTACACTAAATTAAATTATATAGCTAAAAAATGGAATCTAAAAATTCTTTAATAAAGGAAAAATCAACAAAAAATTGAATTAAAAATTATATTTGCTATATAATAACCATACCATGAGAATGCTCTCTACCAACTCATAAAGTTTACTATTTCACAATTCAAATTTTAGCAAAACCTAAAAATAAAAATTATATAATGCAATAGTAATAGTTCAAATTGATTAATTAAGATCAATCTAATAATAGCCCTAAACATCAACTTACCATGAAATTAGCATATATTTCATTAAAACCATAAAAAGGGATTGACAAAAGTCCTTACCATTTCAGGACTTTTTCATATGAAATCAAAGGAGAATTGATTGTAGCATAAAGGGAAGATCATGTCAGCTTCAATGGCAATAAAGAAGGTCCAATAGATTAGAAAGGAACAAAGACAATGGGAGAAGGAGGAAAAAGAGAAAGAAATAAGGGTTTAAAATGAGGGCTTTTAATTCATGAAGTTAGTTTTATCAACACTTAGTGACAAACACATTTGTCACTAAATTTAAAAGAAACGGTGTGCTTTGACTAGCGACAAACTTTAGTTATTTGCTATAATTTTGTTGCTAAATCCATCAGCAATTGATTAATACAATATTTAAAAATTTAAAATACAATTATAGATTATTACAAATAGATTTAACGATGAATTTTAAGTTTCATTAATTTTTCTATGGTACATCACTAAATCCATTGTTATATTTGTACTTGCTCGTACTTTTTCATTGAAGATCATACAATTTGCCACTAACATTTAGACCAACAATTAGCAATAGAATATGACTTGCTTGTCACTAATTCTATCACTAAATTCCTAACATTTGATATAATTTTATAAGTCATTTTGGAGACATATTTTTCATCATCAATTTTGTCACTAAATCTTGAAATTCTTATAGTGTCTTCAATGGGCTTAGGGCACAAATTTTCTTTCCATTTTTGCTATAGATTCTTAGAACTCATTTACAAATTTGACTAGCATGGTTGGCTACTACTTTTATGATGAAAGAGTTGTGATGAAGAAATCAAAAATTCATACCAACCTAAGATGAAGATGATCATAGATTTGAAACTTATTTTTAGAGTCAAATGACTTAAGAGAGTCAACCTTTAATTTAGTCAATAGCCTTTCCTAATCTTGGTCAGAAATGCATTAGTTGGAGTATGATTTTGCATCTAAAAAAGGGTATAAGTGTCTAACATTGTGTCAATTTTAAAAGTTAAAGGGTAAAATTGATCTAAATAAAATTTATAGGGTAGAATTGAAATTCGAGTGAAAGTTAGAAGGTAAAAGTGCATTTTAGCCTTTAATCAATAAGTATGAATTTTTAGTACTTAAATTCAGAATTTACTTTTTTTTTAAAATTTATGATTCATAAAAAATTCTAATGGATCCCATGGGACACAGGGAAGATAGAAATTTGAATAATTCTTTTCATATATAAAAGTGGATGGTTACACTCTCTAATAGAAGGTGTAGGGTGTACAATGGAGCCCAATTTCTATATGAGAAAATGTGAAGTGGAAGAGGGAGATATGATGTTAGAATAGTAAAATGAGACAAATTCTTTCTCTAATGATTAAGAGAATAAGACAAGGACAAGGAAGGATTTCCTTCCATATTCACAAAGTAGGGAATTACTTGTCATTGTCCTACTCCATTGGCACTTTTTGTTAAGAGATGTACAACCCTTAGAATTTAGAAGTTAATAGTCAAGTTTCCCTTATTGGATTTATGAATTGATGATTTAACTTTATTGAATATAATTCAAATCATATCATGATTATAGCTAGATTGTTATACTATAACTTACAACAAGCTTTGTGATTGGATTGCCCCTAGTATGCTTCTTAATTCCAACTCTACCCCTTTGCAAACTTTTCCCAAAATGTCCAGCTTTTGGCCACATCACATTATTCTTTTTTTGGCTAGATGGATTGACCTGGTCAATCAAAATTGACTAAGCAATCTTGGTGTCACAACCCCAATTCCTAATGTTCATAACTAGCATGGATACCGTTTATTACAACATCCACTAGCTTTCACTAACCATGTTTCTCTCTCTTGGTTATTTATTATATTGCCATATTGCATTAGTTCCTTGCTATATCGTTGATATTTGTACTTTTATAAATGTATTCATTTGTATAATTTCATTCCTAGCCTTTAGGTGAAGTTAGGTCATCCATAAGACAAAGGGCCAAATATTATTATAATGACATTAACTTATGTTCATAGGAAACACTTGTTAAGTTCATACCTTAACACTACTATAACATCCCTTAGAATCAATCTAATCGGATTTGGACATGAGTAATTGACCACAAGCATGGTTCTTGAGGGTGGATTGGCTGGTTGATCGGTTCCTAAAAAATGATTAACTAGCCAGTGTCAGGTTAAATAAAATCTAATATACAAAATTCAAGATTAAAAAATTCCAGTGTAATTGGCCATTAGCTAGATCTAAAACACTATCATCAAGAAGCCCCAGTGCAATCTATGGTCTAAAAAATGAATCTGAGATAAAATTGACCAAACCAATTATGTTTTTGACTTCCTTTGACTTCATCTAGGTGTTTTAAATTAAATTTAATTAGTTAATTTTGTCCTTATCATAGTTTTTGTTACTTTGCATTTAGGTCGAGGCCCAAGGCCAGATGTAATATTAAGGATAGACTCATGCATTGCATGATATAGAGAATCCATATGACCAAGTGAGTGGGATTCTACCATTTTACCTTCTTTTTTAAATAAAAATCTATATTTTTAAAACTTCCTAAATGTATTTTGATTGTTGGGAATTTAGAATGTGGTTAAGGAATTAGCTTATTAAATTTAGGCCTAAATTAATGAAAGCAAGAGTTATGAATTAACATGAGACCTGAATACATCATGAGATTATGGATTAGACCAAGAATAGGCTTAGAATGTAAGATTTGATGCTTTCAGGCTTAAATGTATATAGGAAGGTAGATTTGTGTTGAACCTAGGAAATTATTTTCCTACATAATTATATGATTGATTGATTATGTTTGAAATAGGTTATAGTAAAGGAATGTAGAATCGATACAAGTTGTGGATTAATCTAAAAATCCCAACTTTGCATATGCATATGAGCATAAATGTTTTGAACTCATGAAATGTTATGAAATTTTTATTCTATGTTTTAGAAAATTATGTTTTATGAATTTTAAATTTATTTTTGAAAAATGTTTACTAATTTTTTATATTTATGAAAATTATTAAAATTGTTATTTCTCTAAAAACAAGGAAATTATTGTTTTAAAATATTATATTTTATTATTACTACTCTATGTTTTTTACTAAAATAATTATTTTAGGAAAGGATATATATTTGTTCTCTTTATGGAAATGAAAATTTCTTCCAAGTAAATTATTTTTAAAGTTTTAATCTTATTGCATGATCTAGGAAGTATTATGAAGGAGTAATTGAGAGAACGTTTACGAAGTAGACATGGGTAGTTATGGATTAGTTAATAATGTATAATATATGATGAAATGATAAGAATGCTAAGAGATGTCTGATGGGTGTATGTATGTATGTGAACTGGTAAGGGATATTAATAAACCTATGTGCATTAGGAGATGTATGATGGTTACCCATACAATAGGGGATTATGGGATATATATGTGGTTACTCATATGACAAGGGTTATGTCATGGATAGGTGCATTAAGACATAAAAGTCATGAAAGATCTTACAAAACAAATTAAAGGACACAAAGACATTGCTCCCCCATATTCCTTATTATTAGTATAAGTATGAAAGATGAATTTTATATGCTTATTAGAAATGACTTACTAAAGCAAGTATAATGATTTTAGGTTATTCTATGTTATTTAATGTTATGTTGTGTTATGTTCACGATATGATAGAATAGTCTGTAGGGTTAAAGATAGATATTAAGTATAAAAGATTAGATATGAAAGTTTGAAGATGATTGTGATTACATTTTTGAAAAGCTTATGGAAATATGTTTTCCATTATATATATATTACATATATTATGCTTATATCTAAATGTATGACCAAAAAGGATTTTCAACCTAAAGTTAGACTTCCATTCTATTCACTGAGTGGTCATGTCGCCCCTCTCATTAACATTTTTTAGGTTCTGAATGTTATGGGAGTTATTTCAATTAAGAGATACTTCAGGATATTGCATGTAATTGAAATCAGGCATATGATTCTCTTAATTTACTTTTGATGGTTAGTGCCTGTCTAGCAAAATATTGGATTCCTAGATATGATTATGAATTTCAAAAAAGATTTTATTTCAGATTTTAGAAATTATTTATTTTAAAAGGATTTTAATTAAAAATCTGCATGTCATTAGTTTTATTTAAAGGGCCCAAAAGATATAATTTTGCACATTTTTCATGTTTCCGAATCATGAAAAGGCTTTCAATAAGAGATTGCTCATAGGTTCATAAATTACCATAGGATGATTTGTTCCAATCACACCCCAAAATTTCAGGATGTGACAACTATTTTAGTGGATCACATACACACAGGTCACAACACCTTATACCTACATGTAGTTTACATCCATGGGTTTAGTACTACCACTATATATTAACATCAAAAGGCAGGTTCTATTATTATATTTCTCCTACATATATTTGCATAAGTCATCCATAGGGTGCTATGTGCAACTTATTCAAAACATCTTGTTATCTCTTAATAGGATCATGGTGGAATGCCTATGGCAACATCAAGGATTCACTGGTCAAAAGTAAGTGGGACGTAATCCCCTTCACAAAACTTTAGAGGTTTGGTTAACTCTATGGGCACAATATGAAAGTTTGGTATGATTTAACATTACTCTCGGGAAATATCATGGTCTAGCAGAAAGTTATCCTATATGATAGGATGAGTCATACTGTGCAGATTAGATGCTAGAAAATGTCTAGTGGGTAGCCATGGGAGTTTAGGCTCAATATCAACAATATCTGTAAAAATATTATTAAGGAGAGTGTGAGTCCTAACCACTGGACTCAATGAGTGAGTATTACTTAACCTAGCTACACATAACACACATAATTACATACATAAACACACATTTATTCATGCATATTCAAAACACAATAAAGTAATATCCTATAATCTCAATAATTAGTAAGCATAACACAATGTCATTGTATGAGCATAACATTTCAGGGGGTTAGATAATCACATCACAACATTATTCATAATATCAAATAGAACATTTAATATTTCATACTTGGTAGTAATAGTAGGAACTCAAGTAAGTAATAGATATCACCTGTTTAAATTATGCATGATGATATGTCATGCAAATGTTATGCATGTAGTGCAAATACAAATTGCCTCACATATCAACTTTATCCTTTCCCTACACCAGCCTTATCCCTCTACTTGTTTTTATTTGTCCCTCTATGATAAGCAGTTCCATGCCAAAAATAAAACCCGCCAATGGGCTAATAGTAAGGGTATGCATGATTTTCACATTCCATGTTTTTTGTGCTTTATGCATGTAGCAAACATTATGTAGTTGATGCTACACTGCACAATTCTCAAATATCATATTAAGCATGTCTCATTAAGCCATTTCTCATTTAACTATCACTTATGGGCCCTTTCAATTCAAAATGCCCTACTGGGCTTTACTTGCTTGAACTTGTCCCTTTTGGGCCCCTTTTTTAATCATAAGATGCCCACGAGGCCTTTGAATCATATATTTATGTATTCAAAGTTTGCAATCATATTCTATATCACATATTGTAACATTCTTATAGAGTAGGTTAGACTAGTATAGTTTTAGGATAGAATTAAAATGGGCTAGATCAATATTAAGCTAAGACTAAGCTAGGTTAGAACTTAAAACATGGATTGGATTGGATCCACTTGATAGGTTGAACTAAAGTTTTAGGTTGAACAGAACATTAAGGCCCCTGACCGATCTTAGAGAACTGATTGGCTAAATGGTACAATTAGATAGGTTGATTGGCCATTCAACGACCAGTCGATCGGTGTAATGCTTAGTACTTTTTGGATCGATCTTCCTTTTATAAATTACAAATGTTAAAAATTTATATGCACAGGATTTGTATAGTACATCCTTTTTTTTATAAAAGATTTTATCTAATAATTTATAATTTCATAGTATATGTTTCAAGTGTTTTGATTTATATTTATTTTAGTTCATGAAAAAGATTATTATTTCCTATGTAACTATTTGGATGTGTTACTTATTCCAAGTCTTTATTAAACCTTTGGCTTGATTCATTGGAAAATCTAATTTTTAACTTTATTAAATTATGTTACAATTTTATGAAGTGGCATCAAAATTTCATTGAATTGGATTTTTTTAGCAATTTATGAAACCATATTTAATTATTTTAGTCTTTTAATGTATGTTAAGTATTTCTTTTAGTTTTAATGAAATTAGAATCTTAAACTGGTGCATATTTATTGTATTTTACTAAGTCAAATTTTAAATGTAACGAAAGTATATTTAAACTTTACTTGATTTTATTAAGCATTTAATATACCCCCTAGCATTGCCGTCATCCACCCATCCTCGTCGTTAGCCAATTTAGGCTGAGCAGCAGCTTTAGCAAACAAGCCATTAAAGCTGTGCCTTTGTTTTAACCGATCATGCTGTTATTTGCAATTGACCATTCGATACTAGAAGGAGGTTAAGAATGTTGTGAACATAGCTCTTAGGTCACTTGATTCTATTGAGGCCAACAATAATTTGATCTTCCACTTTGGTTTACTTTTTAAATAGTCCTTAGAGCTATTTCCTTTGTTTTTAGTTTTAATTTGCTAGGTATGTGTAATCCAACCTGTAATTTTAATTGCAGTTAATCAAAATAAAGACTTTAAATTAAGGAATTTAAGTATATTAAATTAAGAAAGGTAATTTGAATAGTTAGTGATGAATTAAGTTAAATAGGTAATATGAAGAATTAGGTTTAATTGACACTTGTAGATTTATATTGGGATAGTGGAATCCATCTTGAGAGTGGATTGTTTTCAAATTGTGGCTTGACATTTCTTATAGTTTTGGTTATGATTTGGGATTTGGTTATGGATTTCAATATTTGAAGTAATTTTTAGATAATGCTAGACTATTACAATGGAAAGGAATTATGCAATTAATTGACAGGTGTAGGTAAGTTATATGCTAGCATGTGTTAGGAATTTGTGTGCATTTGATTGGTGTTTAATTGACTTCAAAGAAATCTTGTAAACTTAAAATCAAGGTAAGTGGATTGTTTACTCCTTGAATTTGCCATATACTATGTTCAAGCTTGATTGTAATTATTTTTAATTCGAAACCTTCCCATTCTATGATTTCAAACTAATAGTAAGTATACTAATTACAATGCTAAAAGTGATATTTTATTTTTGAAATGATTTGCATAGATATTGTATTTATGGAAAACTTGTTTCATGTATGGTGTTTGGAGATGGAGATTGAATTACCAAGTTTGACACATGTGGATCAGTGAAACTTGACTTCTTTTAAGTGAATATTGCTTAAAAAATAATATGATTGTTAAGTAAATGCGAAATTATAAGTTTTGGATCCCTAGGAATTCCTTTAGTTAACCGCCAAGTGTACTTGGAACCATAAAAGTCTTAGCTATTTAACATGATGGAGGAATAAAAGGAGTTTAACATTTTTGAAGGATAAGGTGAATGAGGAGATGGATTATACATTAGAAAGGTAAAATTGTTTAGAGAAGCTCATCAAGGGATCCTACTACTATTTGGCCTTTTCTATTTTCTCTACTTTGAATGTTGAAGTTTTGCCTTGTTTATGCATTCTGAAACTATATGTTTGTTTTTCCCAATCATCTTCTTTGTGCAAGGAATTATATTAGTAAAAATGTTATTATGTATATATATGTTTTCCTTAAACTTTGGAGTTCATAATCATCGGGAATAAGCACGTAAATTTCATTGACTTGTTGGAAAATTGTACTTATAGTTTTGACTTTAAGCTACATTGGCAAGTTTTGTAAGATATAGAAATAGTATTATGGTTCACCAAAGTTAAACTTTCCAAATAAGAATTTATATCAATTATATATGAAAGACTATTTCTTATGATTTGCATTTTAAATGGTTATGATCATGAGTGAAAGATTCACTCCTAGGTTTTCTCGAAAACTCATTACATTTTTTCTTTAAAAAATATTTTATGTAATAGGACCATTTGTTACAGTTTGGATCACTTTGTTGGAGATTGAAGACATTAACTTTAGAAGATTGTGTTTGGTAGTTGGAATAGGTTGAAGTTACATGTGTCTAGCACTATTGTAAGTTATGTTTGTATATGCACTTGTAACACTGTTGTGTTTAATTATTGAAAAAGAATACTTATTTTGTCTAAGTTGGGTTTGAATTCTTATTTTTCTGGTGCATCTATGTGTGATTGATTTACTGGCATGTTGGGAAATGCTTTAGTACTATTTCAACAGTTCTTGGATTTTCCTGGTGTTTACAAAACTTTCACTTAGATATATGGAAACTTTCACTTTCGGTGCAGTATTGTTTCAACACTTCTTCAATACTTGTTATCCCTTTTGTAAGTGTTGCACACTGTTGGGTATATGAATAGTTAGCATTATTTCATTTCTTTGGTGTGACCGGTAACTTTTGTAAGTGATATCTACTAAATTTTGATGTGACTCACATCAAACAATCCTTTTATATATTTTTAATGATTTTTTACACATCTTGTTGAAACATAGCTGGATTGTTGTTCCCAATGCAACCTCTGCTAATCTTGTATTATAAACTTCATGGTTATTTCACTCTTTTGGTAAAATATAATGTCGAAAGGATGCAGCCTTTCTTTATTGTTGTGAGTACATGCCTTTAAGGATGCATGATAGAAATTATATTAAATTATGGTATGGGAGGCATAAATTTTATCCTTACTTGTAGCTTAGTTAGGTTGTCTACCAGAGTTATAGCATCAAATATATATTGTAACTTAAGTATTTTTGGAAGCCATCATGTAAATAACAAGGGGTTACAAGAGAAGGAAATTTATTTTATGGGGAATAGTTGGGTTATTCGGTCTTAGAAAAAGGTTTATAAACCAGTAAAATTTTGATACATAATGACTAGAGTCTCTACTATATAATAGCTAAAGTGTATGTTGCATAATAATTGGCAATTTTATTGCATAACATTTAGCATGTTGCTGAATAAAACTATTATTTTTGTAACATACCAGCCTAAAAATCCTACTGCATAAGAGTAGCTATTTGTGCTCAAATTCCTATTGCACAGTGTTGCATAACAGCCAATGTCCTTATCACATCAAACCAATATTCTTTTTAGCAATGTCTCTCATGTCAAGCCACCGTATTTGGCTATAGTTGTAATTATGCTTAAAAGTGTAGATGCAAAGGATTTTATTAAACTTGGAATTTAGTCCTTTTATAGAAGTACTTTAATATATATATATATATATGATTCTTCTAGATGTATATAATTAATCTCATAAAAGGTTTTTCTTACAAACACATTGTCATGAGCCATATAAATATCTAGTCACACTTGTCTTGAAAAATAATAGGCTACACTTCTTTGTTATTATTGTAAGATAGGGAGCCCTACTTGTGTTGAGTAACAAGAACCCAAGCCAATCACACCAAATCTCTTAGAATAGCTTCAACTTAAATGTGTCCAGGCTAAACATATAATAGGAATCATAGTATGTATTGATATTTGTAGCTTAAACTTTTGCTATCTTAATAAGTATGAATCTAACATAAAGATTTGAAAGTGAGTGTAGTTGCATTTAATTCCTAAAAAAGTGTGTTGTGGTTGCACTTACTTCTACAAATTCATGTGTTTAGTGTTTACCAATAGATCATACATGTGTATGTGAAGTTAATAGTAAGTTATAATTATGTATGAATGCATTATTTTTAAAATATTTTAAATAGATGCTGGGTTGACTATACATGTAATGGTTTGACTAGTACATATGACTGGCATCATTGCATTTGACACTTAGATAACTAATTTTGGTCCAAGATCACCCAGTTCTACATATGTAATGTATATACATGTTATTCACACAACAGAATAAATACAATGAGAATGGTCTAAATCTTATACCAGTTCTTTGGTCACAACTGAAGCCTAAGGGTTGTCTATTCCTCATAAGTTCAACTTGCAAGCAAAATGGAATCCTTTACAAAACCTTTACTTATTTCATACATAATTTTATTTCACAAAGCTAGAATAATATATTTATGTTCATAAAATTAAGTTTGAAAAATTCTTATGGTCATATATAAATGATATTTTCATAAGTTTATATTAAGTTCATTGCCATTACTATCCTATAGGCCATCTTTTTGGGTATGACTTGCTAAAGTGTTTGTGTCTTTTTTTATTTATTTATGCCATATAGTAGTGATCACCTTAACTCAACCTTGTTACCTATTTCTTGGACAAAACCTTTCTATCATACATTTCATAGAGGCTAAACCTTCAATCTAGAAAATTCAAGCCACCATAGGAATAAAAAATTTTTAGCATCAAAAGTATTAGTTGCTTGGATGCACTTTCCTTAGTATTATCTAGCAAGAAAATTTTTTTACAAGTTTCTTTTATTAAAGCCAGCCTTTGGCTAGACCTTTTCTTAGAATTTTTTTCATGAACAAGTAACATGCAACTAGGTTCAATTCAACATTAGCAACCCCTACATGAATGCAGGCCCCCAATTGCATGTTTTAGGTTTCTTCTTAATTCAATTCTTTTGTTACAAATGGTTCATCTTCATTAGGATAGCATAGTTAGAGAAAAAGACTGGTTTTACCTTGTTTTGTTTTTTTTAAATGGTTCAAAAACTATGATGCTTAATTTGTTAAGTTAAACATTAGCTATAACTATGATGCTTAATTTTTCATCTTCATCTAGAGTTGTTAACTAGTACTAGTTTTATTTGAAACTCTTTATAGTTGTGATTTATATTTTAAGTTGCAAATGAAAAAATAATTAAGATGATATGTGTTTAAAGTTCAACAAATGTTTAGTGACATAGTAGTGTGTTAAGCTTTCATTCTTAAGGCCATTTAGGTACTTGGCAGAACCTAGAGAAGCCATAATAGTGGTTTGCTATGAAATTTCCATGATTGTAACCTATATTTCAGTGCTTTATGTTGAAATTTCTAAAGATTATAGTAAGCATAGGTTGAAGGTTAGTGTTTGCATGGGCTAGTTGGGTTTTAATTGAAGTTAATTCTAGAAAGTTCTTTAGTATTAAGTTGAGAAAGAAGTTACAGCTAATGTTTGGGTAATGAATAAAGTAAGTCTTCTTTAAACATGAAGTGGGTGAAGAGTTAAGAGGATTTTATTGAACTCTTGTTGATGTATCTCAACCTAGTGCCTTGTACTTGTTGGGTGCATAGTAAAGTTAGAAGGATGATAAACAATGACTATTTAAGTCATAAACTATGAGGGGATTTGAAGATGAGAAAAAAAAAGAAAAAAAATCTAGTTTAAGGATGAAATTTTTGGGTTAGTTGAGATATTTTATTGTAGCTATAAAAGAGTAGATTAGTAGTAGAATTCTAATTTATCAATAAATTTATATTTTATGCATAAATCCTATTGATTTATATTTTGGATTGTTTGATAACTGTGAAAAAATATAATGGTACCATAGTTTTATTTCCTTCACTTTAACTATAAGTACTAGTAGTTAAAGCCTTATGGCCAGGTAAAACCAAGATTGGTTCAGTGAGTTACTTTATTCCAAATGACAATGCATTTTAAATGGATGAGAGGTTTTAATATGTGTGAATTTTTTGGTACTTAAATTCAAGATTTGCTTTATTCTCTTTCTTTCTCTCTCTCTCTCTCTCTCTCTCTCTCTCTCTCTCTTTAATTTTATAATTCTTCAAAAATCCTAATGTATCCCATGGGACACAGGGATGAGACAAATTTAAATGATTCTTTTCACATCTAAAAGTGGATGGTTACACCCTCTAATAAAAGGTGTTGGGTCTATCGTGGAGACCAATCTCTATATGAAAGGATGTGGAAATGGAAGTGAGAGATATGATGTGAGAATATTAGAAAGTGATAAATTCTATCTCCAATGACAGAGAGAATAAGCCAAAGATAAGGAAGGATTTCTTCCTACATTCATAAAGTAGGGAATTACTTTTCCCAGGCCTACTCCATGGCCATCATTTGCTGAGAGATGTGCAATCCTTGGAATTTAGAAGGTGGTAATTAGTTTTATTGGATGTATGAATCGATGGTTTAACTTTATTGAATATAATTCAAGTCATACTGTGGTCATAGCTAGATTATTATAGTATAAATTATAAGAGGCTTTTTTTTAATCAAATTTCCCTTAGTGGGCTTCTTAATTTTGACTTTGCCCTCCTTTCAAAATTTTCCCAAAATGCCCAACTTTTGGCCAAGTCAAATTATTTTTTTTGCCAACTAGACCGACATTACTGGTTAGCCAACTCAATGAATTTGGACTGACCTAGTAGCCTTTGTGACATGACCTAATTCCCATCATCTGTGACCAATATGGATACCATATATTATAGCATCTACCAACTTTCACTAACCATGTTTCTCTCTTTTGGTTATTTCTTATATTGCTATATTGCATTAGATCCTTACTGCATCTTAAACACTTTTACTTTTATAAATGTATTCATGTGTATTCTTTCATTCCAAGCCTAAAGTGGAGTCAGATTATCCATAAGACACAAGGCCAAATATTATTATAGTAACTTTTGTTCAAAGGAAATACTTGTTAGGTTCATACCTTAACACTACTCCAATGGACTACATACATATAGATCACAACTCCTTATACCTATATGTAGTTTACACCCCATGAGTTTAGTACTACCATTGTATATTTACATTAAAAGGTAGGTTCTGTTACTACATTTCTCCTACATATATCTACACTAGTTATCCATAAGGTTTTATGTACAAAAACATACAACTTACTTAAAACATCTAGTTATCTTCGAATAGGATCATGGTGGAATGCCTATGGCAAGATCAAGGATTCACTACTCAGAGGTAAGTGGGTCATAATCCCCCTTGGAACTCTAGAGGTTTGGCTAAACCTATGGGTACAATACAAAAGTTTGATATGCGCTAACTTATTGCGGGAAGAATATTATGGTCTAGCATAAAGTCATCTTGTATGAACCATAGGATGAGTTGCACTCTATAGATTAGATGCTAGAAAATTAAGGAGAGTGTGAGTAGTGATAATATCTATAAAAATGTTATTAAGGAGTGTGAGAGTATCAAATGAGTCGAGCTCATGACTTAAAATGAGTGCTTCTTGGGAGGCAACCCATGTTTACTTTTATAGTGTTTAGTTTGTTTATTTTATTTTTCCCTTTTCTTTTCAGCTTTTAGCTTAGTTTTATTTTACATTTATAGCTTTTAGTATTGTAAATTTATGAACTTACTAGAGGTTTGAGTTGCAGGATTATCTCTTTGTGCCAAGCACCCTTTAAGGGAAGGATTGATGTAGAAATCACCTAAAGAATTTCAAGCAAGAACGAGATTGGTAGCACTGGACATGGCTAAGGTGTGTCCTAGGACACAGCCATGTTTCAAACACACTCAGAAGTAGAAAATTCCAACACCAAACACGGCCTGGCCATGTCCTAGAACACAACCATGTTCCATGTAGCTTTCAAGACTAGAATTTGGTAGCCCTAAACACAGGTAGCCCGTATCTTGGAATACAGTCGTGTTCCATGCAACACTCAGCAAAAAAAAAAAGAGAAGAGAAAAAAAGAAAAAAATTTTCAAAAAAAAAGTAGAAAATCCGATTGGCCAGCACCGAACACAAGCTGGTTATGTCATGAACCAGGCTCGTTTTCGAGCCTTATGTAGAAACATGGCTGCCCTAAATTGAAACATGGCTAAACCAGCTCCCTTTTTCTCAAAAGCCATTTGCTTTCTCTCTCTCTCTCTCTCAGTCGTGCTCTCCATGTCCAGCCACTTTCCTTCATCCAACCACCAAAACCTTCCAATTTCTAGCCACCTTCCACCAGCAACCACAATCTCCAGCCACTCTCTCATCCAGCCTCCATTTCACCTCAAATCTCCTTCAATCTCCACAACTCCAACCAAGAAGAAGAGTCTTTGCATGTGTAAAAGGGAG